>QKQZ01053002.1:0-20347 GCA_003595255.1 Solenopsis fugax
CAACACTTTTTGAATTTTTCCAATGAATTTTTCTACCCTTGAGAAAAAAACCGAAAAAATCCGTGGAAAAATTGAAAAAAAAAACGGATTTTTTCCCAAGCCTTTAAAACTATACGCAGAAGCCTTTATTATCGTCCTACAGTACTCTAAAATTAGATGTAATAAAATATAGCGGTTGCATGAATTAAATATTAAATATTTAGCGGTATTTAGAAGAGAGAAACTATTTTTGTAAGGAAAAACCACGACTACACCACTAGAAAATGACCGCAAAATTAAGCCTCTGTTCTATTGTATTCAAACTAAAGTCGCTCTATTGTATTCAAATTAAAGTTACTTGTCGCACTCTATAAATAGAGTAATGACAAGCTCTCTCACAAAAGCTAAAGAAATAAACTACTTATTTATAGCGAAAAGATAAAATTCATATCGGCTCCCTTTCTGTGAGAAAGGGCAATCATCGATATCTATTTTGCTTGAATTACATTTTCTCTTTTTCTCCTCTCTCTCTCTCTCTCTCTCTCTCTCTCTCCGTTCCTCTTTCTCGGGAGAGGGCTGTTAATCGGCCGTTACGACCGTAAGCATAGCGAGACTAGATCGCGTGACTATATCGCGGCGCACGAAACTTTGCAGTTTTGCCGGCCATTCTCGTGCCGCGGCACAACCTAGCCAGCGACGAGAACACCGTCCTCTACAACACCTCCCTCGAGGAGCTCAGCGTCAGCGTGCCGGAGAACACGAGCTTCCACGCGACACTGAATCACCAGCACAATCAGCAGCAGGGCATACCGCAGTCCCCGCAGCAGCAGCAACAGCAGCAACCAAATAATCCGTACCAAGGAATGCAGGTCGGTAGCTGGAACGGATCACGGATTAGCAACCTGACTTGTTCGAAGTCGATTTATTTCCCCATGTAGAAACTCGTTGTTTATCACTCTACTTTTTAATTGTCCGTCGTTACAAATATATTGCAAGTAGCAAAATTATAAATATTGTAGATGATATATTTATTCTCTAAAATGTATATTAACATTAATATTATGATTTCTAATGAATTGTACAGCTTTATGCGTGAACCGTATATGTATTTCATAACGTCGAGATGTAGATGTAGGTAAATAGCGTGTAACACCCTATGCTGCATAATGAGGAAACGCGTTGTCAGATTCGGAAATATGACGCCACGGATTATTTATGTTTTAGAGCATGCAGGCGACGAGTCCAGCGAGCGTCGGGAGCCTGGGAAGCGTGCAGGGCTCGCCTCATCCCGCTCCAGGATCCATGGATCCACCGGCGGACACGCCGCCGCCGGGCTACATCAGCGAGGACGGCGACAATATGGACCACAACGATAACATGTCCCTGTCACGCTTGTCGCCCAGCCCTGTAGACGCGCAGCCGGTTATGTATTGCGAGCCCGCGTTTTGGTGAGTGTCGAGCTGATTAATGGACAACGCGCATGGTGTATCGCACCCTCCTAAACACATAAACAAACGCAGGAAGACGCGTTGTACGTTGTACGGTGAGACGATTTCGATCGCGAGAGCTTCTAGTTCTCCGAGCAGCTGGGATGATGACGAAATTACAGACGAAATTACGAGAGAATCTCTACTCCTTACCGTTAGGATTAATGTCAACGTGAAATAAATCGGATAAGATTTAAAAAGGTTCTCCAGCTTAAAAGAGTGGAGTATCACACTCTGTTAAAAGATATATATGACTTCATTCATATATGTCTTTTAACAGAGGAGCTTTTGGCATTGCCGTCTTTAAAATAATAAATAATGAACAACATTTAAGTAATAAAAATATAATTAATTTGTTATTTAAAAATTTTTTATAATGCTGATAAATATTAATAGAAAAAATTGAAATAGAATTGTAATAATTATTTTAATGTAATAATAAGCACCGTGTGTGTTGCCACTTTTACTAGTATAACATTTTCAGTAGTATGCCATATTTGAAGAGAGTTGTATAATTCATGAATATTTCATACTCTTACATACGAAAATGATACGATAAGCTTCATTTTTTAAATTCCAAAATGTTTTTATAAGAAAACATAGTTTTTTTAAAAAATCTTATATTTTGTTTGCGTTTAAATTACGTAAAATTCTTCCCATAAAATTCAACATTATTTTAGAAAGTTATATTCCAAGTTTAAAGAACACTATATAAAAAAATTTGAAAAAATTCAAGAATGCCTATATATCAAACTCATTCTTAATATTTGATCAAGTTCTTATGTTACGTGAAAAGACTGAAGAATCTCCATAAGAAGCGGAAATTAAACTGACGAATTAAATAATTTGCGTAATGTCCGCGTGACTTTTCTTAACTCTTATTCCTATTCATCGCACCATGTGCGCCACTCACAATACTTTCCCTTTGCTTGCCAGGTGTTCAATTAGTTATTACGAGCTAAACACGAGAGTGGGCGAGACGTTTCACGCATCGCAGCCGAGTATAACCGTGGACGGTTTTACCGATCCGAGCAATTCGGAGCGCTTCTGCCTCGGCTTGCTGTCCAATGTGAATCGCAACACGGTGGTCGAGCAAACCAGGCGACACATCGGCAAAGGTGTCAGGCTATACTACATCGGCGGCGAGGTGTTCGCCGAGTGTCTGTCCGACTCGAGTATCTTCGTGCAAAGTCCGAACTGCAATCAACGTTACGGCTGGCATCCGGCTACTGTTTGCAAAATACCACCAGGTAAGCGAAAAAACTATTATTTAATATAACCCGTCTTTTGGATCTGGTATGTCCTTGTTTTTTTTTAGTTCCTTAGTTTGAAGATAATTTCTTCAATTTATTTAATAATAACGAGTTTATTTAAGCTGTTTGCGTGGAATTTGTGTAAGCGTGTTAGCCCAGGGATCGTTGAAAATGAATAAATTATTAACTCACTTGATAATTCCTACATTTTCTTTCGTCTTTTCCCCATGCATATTTCTTTAATCTCGCTTGATGAATTGAAGTGAATAATTTATTGGAAGTCTTCAAGATCTTCCATGTGCGTCCTTCAACGAGATCCGCCTTCAATGAGATCCTTCTATTTGCTGCTTGATGTACTCAGTAATTACTGTCGCAACGAATAATTAATATTTCTTATCTGTATAAGACAATCGCTACTTGAATAAATCTTAGTTGTTCATCGTTCGCAGAATCGATGTCAAATTTACTTTGTTGGCATGCAGGATGCAATCTGAAGATCTTCAACAATCAGGAATTCGCAGCGTTGCTGTCGCAGTCAGTGTCGCAGGGCTTCGAAGCGGTGTACCAGCTGACGCGTATGTGTACGATCCGGATGAGCTTCGTAAAGGGCTGGGGCGCGGAATATCGCCGGCAGACGGTCACCTCGACTCCCTGCTGGATCGAACTGCATTTAAACGGGCCGCTTCAGTGGCTCGACAGAGTACTCACGCAGATGGGCTCGCCTCGTCTACCCTGTTCCTCGATGTCCTAAGTCTTTGCATCCTCCATCCGTTCGTTCGTGAGAGAAAAACAAGAGAGTACTCTTCGTGTGCTATCGTTGTCGTCGTCGATCGATCAATCCATTCGTTTCTTCACGTATGGTATGTGAAAATTGAATCCGTTGTTCAGATTTCTCTCGAACGAACGCTGCACGGTGACGCATGTAAGAAGAAGGAGACGATTTTTGCGCTCGAAGATGCAGTCAGCAGTTGGAAGAACGACGAAGGCTCAGGCACAACGATACCAGGTTTCCTTCGCGGCAGTGGCTTTCTCGAGCTTCGCCGCGCGATCGACCACGAAGTGCGACGTGTGAAATACGAAAGGATACAAAATTAAAATGACAACTCGCTCACGCGACGGTATAAATATCATAGTAAATATATTATAAAGCTTGATGTCCTACCACACACACGGTTCGTTGTGATCGAAGAGAGGAAGACACGGTGGCGCGCAAGGACGCGAAACGAGACAACGCGGAGCTTCGCCTCGACGCACTTACATCGCGCGCGCATGTGCACCGCAATTGGCGTACAAGATATATCCAGGGTGATCATAATCCGAGTTTAGTCGATTCGTAATAAGAAACAAAAAAAAAAATAAAATGAGAGAGAGTGATATTTATATATATTATATATATATGTATATATGTACCGCGCGCTAACAGAGCTCAGTCTTTTACATATTTTTATTGCTTATTCAGGCAGACACAACTATTACAGTCGTACTAAAGTATACGCCAGATCTTTACCAGATATAATATACATTATACATAATATATTATGTATGTGTGTGTGTGTTGACTTTACTAGCCCGCTGTAGTGGAAGGAGTCCACTTGAATATTCTATATCCATACGACACGCAAGGTATACATACACCACACATATATATATATACACACAAACACACACGTATATATACATACATGTATATATATATGTCATGTTTTACGATATTTGTTATGGAAGATTACGATAGCATATATCGGTGGGAATGCCCAAAATTGTTTGCATCATATAAGATTTTCCAGTCGCAACACAATATTGTCTATTTAAAATCGATATATATATACATCAAGAATACATTGGTATGTATTTTCTAGTAAATTAACAATACGCGCTATACGACTCACTCGGACTATGTACATACATTTAACGCGATTGCTTACGAGAGTTTTAGCACAATGAATCTATTCACCCTGTTGTTATTTGTATATTTTCTTTAATAACAAACGTAGACGTTTTTAAAAATGCAAGATTTATGCATGGAGAAATCTTTTAATATATATATATACATATTATTTAATATATTTAATTCGTATGTTGTATTTTTCTTTTTTTTTACTCTTTTAGATCTCTTGGACCAAATGAATAAATTTTGCCTTGTCTAACGGTAAAGGTAAACAGTACATGTTTCTAAATTATTATTACGAGTACCCACAAGTGTGTCTTCTTATCCTCTCCAATTACACTTTAAATGCCACGAAGACTTATCTTCGCGTTAGTTCTCGCGGCTCTGAAGTCTGCCCCCCGCCCCCTCCATCTGTATATTTGCTTTAGAGATTTACATCTCTTTTGCCTATACGGTTATCGTGAAAAAATAGAATTATCCATTAAAGCTATCATTAAACCACTTTAATTCCATTTCTGTGGATATTTCTCCAATTTTGAATCTTCTGATATTTTCTTCCTGCATTCCGATTAGCAGTTTACGGCCTTTCTCGAATAACTCCTGAATACGAAGCGCTCTCACCTTGAAAGGAAACCTTAAGTCCCCTGTGACTTCAGTTCTTTGTAATCTATTGAACCGTACGCAAGTATTGTCGTCGAACGTAAGACCGTGTTACAATGTTGTGAAGGTCATCAGGTGATAGTTTGACAAGAAAAGTAAAATAAAAAGCAAAAACCGCCCGAATGAAGAATAGGAATGAAGAGTAAGAATTGTATTTTCTTAATTGCTGAGAGTGTAAACAAACGTTTCGCGTAGAAAAAGAGTAATATTGCGTTTCTTTTCTTAATGAGAAAAAAATCGATCTCCAAAAAATGACATTGAGATCCGTTCGTCCCCGCTTAAGTCTCGTTGTGATGTGTCTATGGGCGATATTAATGCGAGAAATTCAAGAATGTGCAAGAACAGCAGCTATTTTGGAATTTGTTCTACAACAATCGGATAAGATCAATGAAACCAACAAATGACAATAACGAGAACAAAAAACTTTTTCGCGACACGAAGAAGCAGCGCCCATTGAGAAGAGTGAAGAATCGTCGCAGATCAGGTTTCCTCAATGACCGAATATTCGATGGTATTTCAAGATGTGGACTCAGCAAGATCAGAATCCGTGAGAGGAATCTTCGACAGAGTTGGACGGCGAATCAGTTCCTCCTGCCTATCAAGAAAATTGCGAGGACTCGCGTAAGAACAATATCTCAATTTTCAATTGAGGGAGCCTTGCAGAACGGGGAGTTACGTGCCGACGAGTGAATCAAATGACAGAACACCGCGATAGAATGCAGAAAAGCGAGCAACATGAACGGCAAGAGAAAGAGGATACAGAGGATCGAGATATGCATTAAAAAAAGCGACCTTGACGACTATCTACCGTTCTATTACAGGGCCTCCTACAAGTAGAAATACGTCTATCGGAAGCTCGTGACGGTGGACAATGGTATCATGAAAAAGGACACCTTCAGATTTCCGTCCAGCTGCTGCTACCACAGAGAGTTCATCAGATGACCGATTGAAGGAAGCGCGAATGAGGGACGACGAATCGATCTCCACGCTCAATTACGCCTAATGATATCCCAAAGTAATATTAGCGAACATTTTTTATTTTTGACATTCAATGTGTCGATAATTTTAAAATTTAAGGTAATTATTTCGATTATGTTAGTTGTCCGATTTGAGGGACAATCTTGCGGTACCGGAATATGTCCTATACACATTATAGCGTCGTAATCTTCGATAAGAAATGTAAAGCGCATAAACGAATCCTTGAATCGTCACGAGATGACAATGTCGTTCGAACGAGCATTTCGGGAGAGAAATGCAATTTCTCGACACAGCCTTACTTCCGTTTCTCTTGCGTCATTTTTTACTACAATGATATTTACTGTACGATAATTACTCCGAGTAATCTCTAACTCTAATCATTTACTTTTCAAGGTCGACTGGGATAATCGCATGATGTAAATGGGATAGCGATTCTTTAAATATTTAAAATGTCTCATTTTAATTAATTATTATCGTCGTTTAACAGTTATTAAATCTACAAAATGAGATTTGGGTATAAATAAATAGATTAATTACTTATAAATTAAATTTTGTCGTTGGTAACGCGTTCCCATTTAATCAGAGATCTCAGTCGACCCGCTCGAATCCTGCGTCTCTCGTGATTTGTATTAAATTTTAGAGCCCGAGACTTGCGAATGTCACTTTACACGTAAGGGAATGACTTCTCGACATTTCTGAGTCGACGAAACGTGACGAGCGCTTCTGCGTTACCGTAGCGAAGAGTCATTAGCGGCTTTGTCTGCGAGTTCTTCGAAATGACGCTGAACATGGTGTGTACGGTGTGTCGATAATCCTTGCTGGCACCGCTGAATCAGGACGACGACGACGCGCGAAACTTGGCTGTTGGGCGATGAGTAACGAATTTTTCGATGAGTGGAAGGGGCGAGATGGAGTGCGTTAAACAATAAATTGCGTTCACGTTACCTATCAGCGCCGGGGCTGGACGGAGAACCGTGGAAGAAATACCGTGTAACTCGAATGCAAATAAATCGAAATTCTGACAAGCGACTCTAAATAACGCGGGTCACGCGAGACCGCTTTTGCTGAGCGCGTTGTACGTGATGCGTATCTTTTTTTTTTTNTTTTTTTTTCTTTTGAATCGAGGAATGAAGACGAATGAAGACTTTCCGCGGTACTCGGCTGCGTGTACTCAAAACACCGTCCAGTCCTGTCGCGCTGAATTTATACATACAGGATCTGACTTGTAGTGAGATAGAAGAGAATTGATAGGAGAAATACAGGAGCATACAGTGTGTGAATGAAAGGGAGAGAAAGGAATGAGAAAGCGATTAATCCAGATTGTATCGCCACTTCGTAGCTTAATTCCTTAGATAAGCGTGCCGGGCTGTCGCGGGAGCGTCTCCACAGCGAAAATCGCGTCTCGTCAAGTCGACAGATGCGGAAACAGGAAGTAGACGGGCACCGCTCAACGTGGCACGATTATATTAAAACGGAGAGTTCAGGGTTTATTTTCTTACGGCACACAAACGTTTCTGTCGCGCGTGATCGACTTGCACCGCTCATAAATATTCGTCTACCCGCCCCGCCACAACTTGCACAATCTTTTTCGCACATTCTATTCAAGCTCCGTTGTCCGAAAAGCCGATTGATTTTGCAAAATACGACTAGCTGTATTTAGATGTGCTAGGTCTGGTTAACGCTAGAATGGAAAGATACGTAAACTTTATGTACATTATCATTTTAGAATTAACAAACCTTTCTTCTTTTGTTAAAGAAAGCATATTCTCTTGCGATTGATAGCAAATAAAATTACCATCTTTTGTGACATTAATAATGATACAAGTTCTTGCGAGAATATATCATTAAAATAAAAATTATATACATTTGAAGAAAAAGTTAATATGAAAGTATAAGCATATAAACTAATCGCTTTATTAGAATACAGTTAGAGTTTTCGGACAAATAGGACAATTTATCCACGTTGGCCGTATATCAAAAACGTTTCTCTGTTTTTTACATCTTTTACATAATCTTTTCTTTGAAAACATAAAGAGGAATATAACGGATATTTATGAGCAGTGTATTTGTTGGACGGGAAGCCGATGGCAAGCGCGCGAGCCCGCAAAAGCCCGGCATATCTCAATCGTTGGGCAGCTCGAATCACATCGATCGCCTGATTGCCTGTATCGAACGTTGTTTTCCTTCTCATGAACACACACACAAGACACGCATGTACGTGCGCATATATGCTCCTTCCTCGATTCACTGTCGTTGAACGGGGAAGCCTGGCCGGTACGACCTCGTGACACGCGAAGGAACACCGTGGAATCGACGTCACACATTCGTGAACTGTCAAAACCGACTTTTGACAGACACTTACCTCCCTGCACAGACTGCCATTAGAGTATCGTTAAGACAATTAACACCGATATAGGGGAACCGAGCATGCTTATCCCTCCCCGCGACCGCTGCTCCATTTCATTGAGATATATTCGACGGAATACTGATTCTCGCGTCAAAGCGGCCCCCTCTCGCATATCATTCGATATATTGTGGCATTGTAAATCATGCGATCCGTAGCGTTGCATCGGTGCACGGGATGCACAGGACAGCGAAGTTACCCGGACACCTTTCCTTCAGAAATTCGTCGCCGTCGCATAGAGGGGAAAGAAAATAAGAGAACATAGTCAAAACTATTATTGCAACTAGTATTACTGTATAATTAATATTTATACAAATTGAAATAAGAACGCCTTGTACAAGCCTTGTAAACGCCTTGTTCTTATTTCAATTTGTATGTTTTACATTAACGGTCGAATATCTCCACTTTTAATAATTAGTATTTAATTAGAGAATAAGTTAAAATAAGGGAAGTTTTGAAAAATTTGTTAGAGGAGATACTAAAGTATTGTACTAGAAAAAAATCAGGTTAAATTTCATTTCTTAATTTTAAGCCTACACAAAAGACTTAAAATTAAGGATACTCCTAAAATCCAAACTGATCTTCTTTTTTTTATACAATTAATATTTCCTCTAAAAGATTTCTTAAATTTTATCTGCGGTTTTTTGCGATCAGGTAAAATTTTATATATTCTTAATTTTATTGTTAGAGATATTTTTTTCATTGTTAATGGTATTTATAATATAATTTATATTTTACATAATTATATGTGTATTTCACGATATACATGTGCATTTTATTTTATTGTTAAATATTAATTAGATAGTAATACGTTGCAATATTAGTTTTAATCATCCTTTTTTTCTTTCTATGTGTCGGCGCTTCACATGTGACCGGAAGGTAGTCCGGTTAAAAAAAGTCTAGCGCATCCTACATTGTGACATATCATTTATTCCTGCGCAATATTATATAAATGGCTGAGGAAAAGGAAAAAAAATCGCTGCGCAACGCTGCATCGATCATTGTGTGGGGACCGTTTAAGGGGGACAACTGTGATAGCCGCGTCCAGCTTCGAGAAGGAGCAACGTTCTACTTGATTGCGTGCATTAATTAATCGTTCCCTACCGATTCACATGGACGACGATAGGGAGATACGAAATCTTCACAGCGGGCACAGTGTATCGCGAGGAATTTCGTAAAGCGACGTAAAATAGCTTCTTATTTCGTCTACCGGGAGTTTATCGAGCTCCTCATTTGCCGCAGCGTTATTTTGTTTCTTTCTCGTTTAAGTGAAGCTCTTTCCCTCCTTGAATTCTCTTAAAAAGGCTTTCTATCATTTGCGAAAAAAATTGATAATGATTTGAAATTTCTTTCTTGATCGCGAAGTTAAATTTCTAATTTTTGTAATCTCGAATTCTAATCCTTTCTAAAAAAGAAAAATTCTAAACGTCGAACATGGGAAAGAAATTGTGTATTTAGATCCAACAAATTTTAAATAAATCTCGAATGAGGGTTTCTCCGGGTCTTCGGCGAACCCCCAAACCTTTTCTCTCGCGTATCCGTCGCAGGATTATTTGAAAATGTGTAATATGTCTTTGTATATTTGACGTGTATACGAACTTTTGAATCGAGCAGCCCGACGATCATGATCTTTAATCTCTATATAAATATACGCATATATATATAAAAACTACTTATATATATATATATATATATTATTTCTTGTATGAGCGCAATCGCGTCTGTGCCGTGGAAACAGACGAAAAGATAACTTTGCATAACGAAAATGCAAAAAGAAAATTATCTGTCTTTATATCACTCGTGCCCATAATGAAATTGAATTCTTAACTCTTTTCTTCCCTGACATAGACGCGATTTTTTATGAGAATATATGAGAGACGAAAACGAAAGACAGAGGAAGAGAATGAAAGAATGGACAAGACGTTGTACAACATGGAATATCGAGCCTGAGACTGTATAATAATTATAAATAAATGTACACGTTAAGACAAAGAGGAGGATTCGCAATACATTTTCTTTTGGCAATTGTTTAATAATACTCTATCAATTTCTTGATATTCTGATGATACGATATCTACAATGATTACGCTTATATTTTGCGTTTTTTTGTGATTGCTTCCGTCTCTTGCTGTGGGATTTAAACGTAAATTCTGCATTTATGAACAAAAAATCTTTAATAAAAATAAGTCGCAGTTAACTGAATCAATTCATCATTTATTATTAATTATTAATTTATTAATCATTTTATTAAAAACACTGATCAATCTTACAAATGCTCCGAAATGGCACCAATACATCCTAATACACAAATTCGTATAATAATGACAGATATATATATATATATATTTTTTTTTTTAGCAATCATAGCATGGTAGTGTATTTGTCGCGTAAAATAAAAAAGTAATATCGAATAGCAAGAGAGAAAAATTTTACTAGAATATCATTTTAATTCGTCAAAAGTACTGAAAAAGGTTTTATCGATTTCAGGCGATTGTCTCGTGAGTAGATTTGCGACGAGTAACTGCGGTAATACAATGCAGTAACAAAACTTGGACACGCAATGTGCATCTACCTGCTTCAGGTTTAAAGCCTTGTGTCCAATTCTATTAACCAGTTGATCGTACGCGATTGGTCAATTCTCTCTGTCCGAGATCTTGGACCAATTTTTAGTATCGTATGGACACAAGGCTTAACAGTAAATATTCAGTGCGATTTTACAGTGACGAAAACGGGTGAGCATTATGAAAGATATTTGATTAATGAGCTGTACGTTAAGTTACGACTCGATTCTAACTAATAACACATAGTCTTCAACTAGATTCGCGGACTCATTTCTATTCAGCGAAACTCTTTGGCTCGCGTTTGTATTCGCAGTTTGCCGTCTTTCCAAGGAAAACTTATAATTAAAATCGATTTATATTAAATGTTTTCGAGCATAATGATTGTAAGCAAACAATTTTATGACATAAACAAAAAATTCAATTCTATCCGTAGTTGATATATGTGCTTACATATAGTTTTTAATTAACCATTGTTTGACGATAATCGACTATACCGTTACTTGTCAATATAATTTTTTCCCTTAAATCAATTTTTATTTAATATCGAAAAAATGACGCGCATATATAGAATCAGATAACTGTAATTGCGATTAGAAAGAACTATTTTTGAAAATAATTGATATTATAATAAACTAAGTCGAAATCGTGGTGTAAAGTAAGACAAGCCTCCTCGGTTTTATTACCAGCAAAAGTTTTCCCGAAAAAGAATTCGCGCAAGAATGCGTTCGCTACACCGTTTCTCATTTGCTCGCACGACTAGAATATCTCTTCCTGCTGATTTATCATTTCTAGGGAGAGAAAGCTATCGCTTCGATGGGTACGCGATTCGCTCGAAACCGGTACTGTCTTCTCAATGAAAACCTCATTGCGTTTGCAATCCCTATGTCTGTACCAAGTACTGAATTCCACGTGACTGAAGCGCGCGGTCTTATACGCGCGTCTACGAATCGAGGACATTGGTCCTTCGGGCGTACAAGGTATTTGCACTTAGAGGAACATGCCACGAAATTTGTACGGAATTGTAGATCGCATAATACAACATAGGTACAAACCGCAAACTCTCATTCTAGATCGCGGAGATTGTAGCCCAACCCGGTCTTATACGCCGCATTATTGACTTCAGAATAGTGTTCGTTCGCTACAATAAACTGTCGCGCATGTTCGTTTTCATGATCGATGGATTTATTTCTTCAAGTTGACTATTGATTTTGGTTGCTGATGAATTACAGTCGATGGGATTCCTAGCAGAGTCTTCGCAGGCGACGCTGATGCGACGACTGCATTTGTTTCAACGAGAACATGCTCATAGACAATCCAATGGTTGCGAGGAAGATTGCGGATGTCGCTGTACCACGATCGAAGCTCCTAGCCCTGTATAATGCTGGGCTGACTCCCTGGAGCAATAGCCATTATGAGGAAAGCTTTATCAAAGTAAAACATCTATTTTTTTTAATAATTAATTCTACGTTTTTATGTTTAAAAGAATTAATAGTTTTGTATTTATATAAGAAATTCATAGTAAATGTAATAATTGATAATATAATTTGATATTTGGATAACAATAAGTTTCTTGGTTATAATAGATAAATTATAATACACTTTTATTGTATAAAAATTGTAATGCAAACTGAGTTTTTATCTCGAATTTTTTCCAGCTTTTCGAAAAAGAAATCAACTGGGAATAAAAAGAAATTTTCTCCGTTCATAAAAAATAGGCGATGATGCGAATTAAGTGGACGTTAATTAAAACCGATTAACGTGGGAGCGGACCTCGCGAGAGCTACATTAAATCTTACCTGATTCAGTGTCAATCGGAAAGAGTACAACACGGCATGGGTCAAATGCATCTCGTTACTGCAGCTTCCTTATGTATCCTGAAAAAATATAATAATTCGTGTATATTCTTGGTAAATTACTCAACGAACAGTTCGCTAAACGTCTCCGCGTTGGGGATCGTATCATTTCCGAAAATAATGAGTGAATTTCAGCGAACGCACCTCTTAATACCAACACGCGAGAGAGCGAAAGCACGCAGCTTAGCTTAGCTCGACTCTGCGACAACTGCGTCAAAGACGAGACGCGAATTATGACGAACGGGTGAGAAGTACATAGTACATCGCGAAACGGCGAGACCACGAGATACTGTATAGAGGACAAAAATCCCCCAGTCTTGCGTAAAACCCGCTCTTATCGCTCGCAATAAATTCGTGTCGTAATATTCATCAGAGTCGCGTGAAGCGAAACGAAATGCTTCTACAGGTGAAGATCACTGATGTTGTTAGATGTTAAGTTTTCCTATTGATAGCACAAATGTTACGCCATCGAGATGTTTACATCAGCAGGCGCCGCGATTAATAGCAAGATTTAAAAAAGAAATGCAGTTTTGAGGTTGTATCATTATTTGAAGGAGAAATTACAGAAATTCTGAAAATACAATTAATCATTAATTCGATTTAAGTATATTATTTTTGATTGAAAAACAAGCAAGAATAATAGATCTATGATACTTGGCATTATGAGCGTTAATCTTTAACTATTTGTACAGCTCTATGATACATTTACTTTTCACATTATTTTTCAATCAAAAGTATTAAATCAAATTAATTGTATTTTTAGAATCTTTACACTGAGAAAGTTTTTTTACGTTCAAATCATTTCCTTGGTTTAAATAAATATGAACTAGTAAAAAATAATTTGTTTTTAAACTTGGAAATATTTTTTTTAATCAAGAAAATGATGTTAAATATATTTGAATATTTTATTTCACTGTACTCATTTTTTTTCTCTATGGAATTATTCATTATTTGGAGGAATTTATTAAGATTCAACAGAACTTTACAGAGATTTAGCAATTTAGGAATTTATAGAGCAACAACAAAAGCTGTTACATATGAAAGTGGGATTTGTAATCTGTATAAAAATCAACAAATAATTCTCCTTGGCATATGAAGAATAGTTCATTAGATAGCAAAATGAATCAGAGTTAATCGAACTACGAAAGGTCTATTTATCTAAACATAAAAAAAAAATACTTTCTTGCGTCATCAGATATCAGAGCTGACGAGCTACATCGCGAGAAAAATAATGCGGATCAATCGACAAACCCTGCTCTTTCACGTCACGCGTCATCAAGTTATTCGCGAGTGACGTGAAGGCGCGACGAGGACTCGCTTGTGGTGAATACTTCCGATAAATACGTCTCAATGCGTTATTGACAACAGATCAGCAGTTCACCGTTATCATTGCGAATTGCTTATTCTCTTCGAGCTTTTGTTCAGAGATACTTCGGCGAAACTGGTCTTATCGTTGTTAAGGCGAGAACAGGAAGCGCCATGATTCGAAAGATAACAAGCTTCCTCGCGTAAAACAAAACATCGTTATCAATAAAAGCAGCTGTCTATCACGTCGTATATTGATCACCGATATCGCGAGACTTAAATCGTCGTAACACGAGTTCTATCGCTGCGTCCTGCAATCAAAAATGATACGGATATATTTAAATGCATGGAGAGCTCTTAACAAGCTCCTTGCGGATATACCGAATAATAAATGGGGAACAAATGAGTAAAATATATTTAAAAAATAAGTGCCTTATCTATAGACAATTACTAGAATTAAAATTATTATAATAACTACTACAGTGAGAAAATAATTTGTGGTATTATTTCTAACTTCAATTTGTGATTACGTTTCAAAACCGATTGTATTCAGCGCACGCAGTTTATACAAAAGTCTAAAAATGTATTCAAGATTTACGTATAAAATAATATTAGACAGTTCTAGTCTCGGTATCGTTTAACACTTCTTTACTTATATAATAATTTTATCATATAATTACTTATATAATAAATTTTACTGTAATATAATAGATAATAACTACTATAACTATTATATTTCATTATTCTGTAAATATTTTTATTATATAATTACTTTATATAATAAAAATTATATAACAAATTTTATAGTAACATTTTATTGATTATATAACTTTCGCCATGTAATTAAATTATTTTTACTAAAATTATTAATTATAAACAAAATAAAATTAAATTCTGGGCTATTCAAGGCTTGAATTAAATCGCTCAACTTTCGTTAACCTTCGTGCACGAAAGCTAAATCTCTCCGTCGATCATTACGCAATAATTTCCGCCTAAAATAAAATCATTTATGAATTATTATACGTAACCAAACCGACGACACTCAACGAGTCCTCCGCGTGCCGTTCGCGAGATGCATACGGAACAGGAACGAGATGCATACAATCGATATAATTCGCGACGCGGTCCACGGAGTCACGGAAGAGACGCGAAGGTCAAATAACGCAACGAGCTTATCGTCGTGTGACATCACAAATCCGGACCATCTCTCTATTCCGAATCGCTTCGGAAACTTGGCAACGAGCCTGTATGCGCGTGTCCTCGACCTTCACGAGCTCCTCTCATTACAGAAATCTTGAAAATACTAGGGAACCGAAGTTCCAGAAACGCGCAGAGACTTCATGAACTTTTTGAAACATCGATCTTTGAATCATTTAATGACTAGCACAGAGAAAAGCGAAGCCTCGATCTCGATCGGATTTCGCGGGACGTCCCATAAACCGGAAAGCTCGTGAACTTAACCTCAAAATTGATCCTTCGTAACGCCGCTCTTACTCTACTTACTCGAGCAAGGAGATTCTCGATGACGAGGGTGACGATTTGGCCATTGACGGAGGGGAAAGGGAGATGCGCAAACGCAAAATTTTCAATCTCGCGGAATTTAACACACCGAAATTTACACGTAACCTAACCTGTACGCTCGCGCGAGCTACACCAAATGGTACTCGCGCGAGACTGTCCAGTGTCCATCGAGAATTTCGTGTAACTCAACGCCGTCGTTTTCTCGCGTCGTTAGTTACGGACGTCGGGGCAACTTCGTACCATTCGCAAACGAGAAACGATTTCGGGTTCTCTTTTTTCCCCCTCCTTGCAAGGGACCGACTTCTCTCGACGAAGAGCCGCTTTTTTGCAGCGAGAGCTTCCTGCTTTTTTTGGATCGTTGCGTAACCGAACGCGATTACGTGACGAAGGGCGACTGACAGTCAACTCTGTTTTTTTTTTATATTTATAAGAAAATGTAAAATCTTGCAACGAAGAGTTTTATCGATTTTCCGACACATTGGAATCTACACAAACCACCACTCAGAAACGGAAAAATAATGAGTACTAAAGGTTTCGTAAGTTCTTTCTATCTTAATTAGTTCTAAAGTGCCGGGACTTTGTCGTGTTTTTATCTCACAATATTGCCTGCTACATGTATTGCAGGGACTGCTGATATTCGTGGAAGCAAACCTCGACGAACCTTGCCACGACGTTTGTTGATGCAGCGTGCGAATACAAAAATAAGAAAGCGTTGGAAATTCAACGATACGTCGACGAAATTAAATCGCGGGTCTCTGAATGCGAAGCGGGACAAGATACCTGCCTGTGTTGAAATCAGATGATAAAAGGAACCGGAGGAAACGCGCCTCGTCGAAGAACACGCTAGAATCGTCGGATCATGGACTACGCGTCATCTAGAGCAGACACACAAAGCACAAGCGGTATGTAGAAGAAGAAGGAGAGAAACTCGAAATCGCACTGTCTTTCTCCAATGCCTTGTTCTCCAATCGCATTGGTCAATTATCTGAATTGTTTAACTGCGATTGGTTAATTCTTTTTCCGTCACAAACATCGGAGCAATTTTTAGATTTTAGACTATAGTTCACTTGACATTCTTTAATTGGTCAATTCGTAAAATTCTTTATTCCTATTGATCAATCAAACGTTTAAACGCGATGAATGTGCGCGCATGCGCGCAAAAGACGGCACAGTGGGGTCAGCTACGGATTATCGTAGTAGAGTAGAGGTAGAGCTAACCCGACACGAAGAGCCGGCCAAGTGCGCCTCTCCTCACGTCCTTGCCGCGCTACTCTGATAGTACGACGTACGACGAAACCCGGCGACGACAGCGAGGGTGGTAGAGCGCGCGGTGGCCGTCTCCCGACCGTCCGTCGTTCGTGCTCGTTCCTAGCGGTCGGTCTGGCCGGTCAGTTGGTCAGTAGTGTCAGTACGCGTAGTCGACACGGTGCGTGCAGTTCGCGAAGCGAGACTCGCGCATGAGTGCAGGCGAATCACCACCGTGTTCGTTCTCCGTCTCACTCCCTGCGCTCACTCGCGCTTCGTCTCTCTCCTTCACGCCGGGACAGATCAGCTCCGACGCGCGGACGGTGCCCGCGAAGGATGACCGACTCCGAAATCGAGATGCATTACACCCCGCCAACCTCGGACACCATCCAGACGAAGCCGTTCCCGATTCGAGGTAATATTTTGAGAATCCGCTCTCTCTGTCTCGTGTGCCAGGTGCCCAGCTATATCTCTCTCTCTCTCTCTCTCTCTCTCCCTCCCCCCCTCTCTCTCTCTTTCGTTCTTCTCTCCCTCCTCGCCTGACCCTTCCCCCACCCACTCGTAAGATCGAACACGTGCGAGGAACGTGAATCTCTCAGTTGCGTTTCGGAGGAAGTTCAAGGTCCGCGATCTCGCGGTCAATGTACCGGGTGTCTTTTGCCCGGTGTACCGCGATCGTCCCACCGGTTTTGCACTCGTTCTATATCGCCCGATATCGGCGCGATCTCGTATAATCGGTGGAAAGCGCAGGTGCAGAGAACGCGAGCGGGAAAACGCGCACCTTCGATTCGCATGTTGCTCCCGAGTTCCCGGAAATATACAGGAATTAACGGTATATATTTTTCAGGAACGGCGGAAGATAATTTTGTTTATTTATCTGATATCTCTTCGCCTTCAATAAATGATAAAATTTAACGATCGCGTTTTCTACACTGCAAATCCAAGTGTGTATTTTTGTGCGTAAAATCATGTAGTCACTTTTTACACATTTATTTGCGTGTAATTTTCGTACTTTTTACACGCTTAGACGTGTAATTTAATATCGATACACGTCTAACCGTGTAAAAAGTACAAAAATTACACGCATAAAATTAATGTGTAAAAAATGCAAATGCGTAAAAAGTGACTACATGTTTTACACATTTGGATTTGCAGTGTACTCGTCCGAGATCTTTTCAATTGCATTTTGTATGTGTCCCTTTAATTATATCCTCCTTTTTTCTTCTCTCGGATTGGCATACATTAATAATTAAGTAAATAAAAAGCAATAAGATAACGAAAGAGCAAACCAAATCCCAGATAGCACACAATATTTGTGATAAATATTTATTATTTTTTTAAATATTACATGAATATTTTATAAATATTTTATATACACATACGAAAAAGATCATAAAATCTTTATTTAAAATGTTATTAAAATATAGATTACATATTTTTTACAATATTTATGGTAAATAAAGAATTAATATTTATAGTAGTATTTTATAGATACTTAATTTATAAATATTTTTATTTGAATATTTTTATTTATATTGATAAATCTTTATGATCTGTTTAATCTGAGAACATAAAAATGTTTTTGAAATTTTTTTTGTAAATATTTAAAAATATTGTGTGCTATCTGGAATATCTGTTTTTTCTTAATCGCTGTTCTTCAAGAGGAAAATTTTGACGTAGTGCAAGAAATGTACTTGACGTTTGCACTGTCGGGACTGCAAGATAAATTATCACCTTTGTTCTACCAATAACCTTGGAGCTTAATGCTTAAAAAAAAATAAAATAAAAAGAATGTCTCTGTGTCTCATGATTTCTAAGTACGCTGACGGAATTAGTTGAATTTTATTTTTCTTTGTACGCATGGATAAATAATTTGATACGGCGATATGCATATCCACTATCGCTTTTCAAGGAAACAAACTCGTCAGATAAATCATTCCGAGGAAGATAATGCGCCAAATGATTATAAAATATATCCGACGGCAAAGAATAACAAAGAATCGAGATATTAAAAAAAAAATATCTATTGTATATCCGCGCATGAAAAACGATTATATATTTTTAATCTGAGTCGATAGAACTCTGAACCTACTCAATTTAGAATCTACCAAGAAGAGACAAATGTTTGATTTGCTCTTTTATTATCTTGTTGCTTTTTTCCTGTTAAGGATGTTTAGCACCTATAGATGTGTCGCATTAACATTTACTGAATTATTATTAAAAAAAAATGTTATTCCACAACCCTCCTTTCCTCTATTTTTCTGATCCCCCCTCCTCCATATACAATTTTATAATATTCTTCAAAAAAGTATAAATTTTTTTTTTTTATATAAATATAAATTTTACTATATTTTTTATGATATATTTTGTATATTTTTAGATAATTATCAAGAAAATATTCTGTGTTAAAAATAATTATTTATGAAAAGAAATAAAGTAAATTAAGTAAACGCTTTTCTTAGCAATGGAGTTTATGCATTTGTGTGTACTTATTTTTGAAATATTAGACATTTAATAAAAATTTTATAGATTGTTCTCACATATGTTTGGAGATTTATAAAAAAAGTTTGGAATTAAATTTTTTGTTTTCTTTCTGCAGCTGGTTTTTCGGACTGAAATTCGCTACCAAAAATTTTTTTTTATTAGGAAAAAGAATATATATACCTAAGCTTTCAGTTTTTAAATTTTGGTAACTTTTAGCTTCCACTGCATAGCCAAAACATCTTTAAAATTAATGCATAATAATAGACAAATCAGGGCGAAAAAAAAGAATGATTTAAGCTGAAGACGTGTGAATGTGATATTCAAATACACCTCAGACTTTAAACTCCTCATGCAGGATTACTTATCGATTATGATAATAACTATGACTGATAACATGATTGCAGTAATAATTATGTATATGACTTAAGAACAAGAATTAGAAGCAAAAAAATTATTTTAAAAAATTTTAAATTTTATTTAAAAAATATTTTAAATTAAAAAGATAATTAAAAAAAAATGTTTTTAATAAAATATATTTTATAAAATGTTCGTTAAACTTTGTGTTGTGGCACTTATTTGTATGTAAAATCTATGAAAGATCATTAATGTTTTTTTAAAAATAAAAGTGCCTTTCATGACATATCAGCAGGCTTGGGTAGTAGCTAGTTAAAAAGTTAAAAGTTAAACAAAAAGTTAAAAAAATTAATAACTTTTAACTTAATTTAGTTA
>QKQZ01053008.1:0-50703 GCA_003595255.1 Solenopsis fugax
AAGCTCTAAAGTTTATATTTATTTTTATTAGTCATATTGGCCTCTTTTTTTTGTTTTCATAACAGGAATGTCTCTCGAATTACAAGATAGTGATTCCGTTAATTATTTCTAGTACAATTTTATAAGAAATATTATAGTCCTGTATTTTATTATTCAGCACAAAACGTACAGAAAAAAAATATCAAAGAGAAAGGATTATACTTCTAGATATCATAAACAAAATTATAAAAAAATAATTTTCATTAATTTTTTTCAACTTTTTCTCTATTTGCAATTAAGTAAAAAAATAAATATGTAAATATGGCTAAAATCATGAAATTTATTCGAATCTCACTCTCCTCAAATATCAAGTTTTCACATACAATTTATCAATACTCTTATGTGGAAACTAAAGTGCTTTTCTTAAAAAGTTTAATTCCGATTCGTTTAATTATGCGGGCATGTCGTTGTCGTGCAACAATACACCGACAACGTCGACGACGCTGAGAGCATACGCACAGCAAGAACAGTCGTTAACTCGACGTAATTAACGATTTCAGACTACAAGAAGTCGGCTTGCGATCGCGAACGGACCCGAATGCGCGACATGAACCGCGCATTTGAGCTACTACGATCGAAACTGCCGATATGCAAGCCACCAGGCAAGAAGCTCTCCAAGATCGAATCGCTACGCCACGCCATCACGTACATCAGACACCTGCAGAGTCTGCTGGAGCCGCAGTACAGCTATGTACCTAGCGTGCCCGATCGCACCAGCGGCTATTACGCGGCCCCGCCGGGCCCGCCGACGTCTTTCGAAGTGCAACATCCGGCTGCGGCCCGATGGGAGTCCCTGGCTTACTACCGATACGATTATCACGCACCCTTCGCCACCCCATCGCCGCCGACCTTGGTACCGCCTCTGCAACCGAGACTATCAGTTGATCAAGATGACCGACAATTCTCTTACGAAACACGTCACTAGTACATTAAAACGAAAACATACCCCATAAAAAATTGAAATTAGTTGATGGAATTTATTTTGTAATCTGACGGATTTCTATACTTCATAGGGAAATATTAATTTTTTAAGAGAGAAATACAATTTTTTATCTAAAAAGCAAAATATTTATCTTTAACGAAGGAATTAGATGTTAGGAATTGTTATTCCAAGTTTTGTCTCAGATTTAGATTTATTGTCCCAGACAGCACATAATATTTATAAAATATTTACAAAATATTTTAATAACATTTTATACAATATTTATCATAATGTTTAATATGATAAATATTTATGATCTGTTCAATCTAACAATATAAAGACTATAAAAATATTTATAAAATATATTGATAAATATTTATTATAAATATTGTGTGTTACTTCGAAAACATTTAGATGTTAAAAATCACCTAAATTGCAATTTTTTTTAAACCGTGCTTATGCGTTAGTAATATTCGAGAAGTTAAAAGAAAGAAGTGTTAGAAATCCATATTGCGAAACAAATTCTCTTATTAACTTTTCAAAATTGTTATGGGGTTTACTTTTACTGTAACTCTTTAAAAGCAAAAGATTTAAGTTTTTGAGAGAAAAATAGGAAAGATAAGATTGCGAGAAAACGTAAATGAATACAATTTAAAAAACGAATATTCTCACGAATCATGAAAAAGGAGAATTTATATGAGTGTGCATTATTTATAAAGATTAAAGTATGTTACATTGTGGAGAAGAAAAATTTATATATTTTTCTTCGCCTCGATGTAATATATCATTTCTGCAAAAATCATTAGTTTCCAGAGAAACCATTATTTAGTAAGAGCTGATAAAGTCATAGATATTATAGAATTTATCATAGATAGAAAAGTGCTCAAATTATTCTAACGTTATTACATAACTTTTTTATTTATATACATAAATATGCGAAAATATATCTTTCTCATATATATATAATAAATTATCATACAGAATAAAAATTGTTTTTAAGTATCAGGAAGTAACAATACAATCGTATACTTATCAAAGTATACGAAAATCACGAAATGCAGAATTTACTATTGTAATTGAACATTATTTTCGTAATACGTTGATTGCACCAAAGCGAAAATTCACTTTTTTGCACCAGATAAATAGCATGCATATACACTGTGGTACCTATATGACAGTGTTGTATTTCGTCTGTTGCGCCATGTTCGGTGGGGTAGTGGTTGGATGAATGTGCAATGGAAGATCCCAGATCATCGTTTCAACATCTAAAGTCGACGGTCCGTGCCAGCTTATAGTGTTCTCATTAGGCATATCCATCAGCTTCGGTGTCGTGACAAACTCGAAGTGCAACCGCCACTTGAGCATCACCAAATCGGTGGTAAAATCCGGTGTGACGTGCAAAGGTATTGTTAGCACCAAATGCGAATACTTAAGACCGAGACACATCTCGTGATGCTTGTTATAGCTGATCAATGTCGGCGTAGAGGTCTTGCCTCGCTTGTACTCCTCTGACACATGTTCCTCCGACTGTAAAGACACAGACACCTGAACGCAGGATACCGTCGCGTTTGAAAAATCGAAGGTTCCAACTATGTCCTCGCCGAGTTTGTAGGAATTCTTGAAGAGGCAGAACCGTACCACGCGTCCGCGGCCGTTCGTTACATTGTAAAAGTTTGGAGTACGTCTGGCTGTTAAATTCTGAAATATTGTTAGAACATATAATTATATTAACTATATATGAAATTTTTTAATCAAATTTAAGTACAAGAATAACATGTAACCTGCAGCGTTTGTAGGGCAATATCTAATGGAGTTTCCCTATGCTGCGTTTCCATAAATGGATTGTTTGGACTCAGATCTACACTGTCGTTACATGCTGTTATCTCTGGCAATTCTGTAAAACAATATATACATTACACTTTATGAAATATTATTAACTAAATATTAACTAAATATTATTAACTTAATTTTATATTTTCCAATCCTTTACCGCTTAAAGAGAGCACTCTGAATGGTACTCGTAACAGTTTTATTACTGTATTCACTCTTTGTGTTCCAATTGTGATCTTGTAAGAATATTTTACAGCTTGTCCTCTATAGGAAGGTGGAGCATCACTTGGTATTATTTCACGATAAGTATCTATACAGAAGAATTTTGTAAACTTAAAGAATATGAAATATATCATAGAAATTTAACAGAAAAATTTAGCACATAGTTACAAATACAAGAACTTAATTGGGACACTAAAGAAACGTACAGGTCTTACTTTCCCCAGGTAACAATCTTAAATCACAACACAAGATTTTTGGCTTTGTATTCAGTACTACATGTCCATTATCTTGTTGCCATGGCGCAAAGGTAGTATCTATAACCAAGTCATAAATAAATGTAGGTATATAATAAAAAGAAATAAAACAGGAAAGATTAGGACATTTTTTCTGAATTCGTACTTGCATTAATTGCCATTGAGCGAGCTGTAGCATTAATTTTCTCAGAAAGTACCATTTTGCTGTTCGTCGTACACTGGCAATGGACCTGTGCACTCGCCCACGCAAGACTTTCGAATAAATCACTGTGGAAATATAATTAATATTACGAACAATAGTTCATTACTCTAAAAGCATGGTCTAACAGCATTTCTTACTTGTGACTTTGTGATATTTGATGATTTGGATTCAGGGGATTAGTAAACGTGACCAAACATTCTACAATCTCTCCGGAAAAATACACTGGTCCTCGAACGAGTTTTGCTGTGATTTCTATCATCTTGACTTTCCCTCAGATTGAGTATCTTTCCGATCATGACACGATAGCCCTGTCATCAAGATTCAATCTTCTCGTAATCCACCACATTCATTTAATAATGTATCTAAATTAGTATCAAATTCCGTATCTCATACTTAAATTACATGGAAATACGCCTGTCACACATCCATCTGTCAATTCTCTCACAATTCGTTCACCTTTCTTCCTTCCTTTCTAATAGCCAATGGATTACTGCTAACTGCAGATTACTGCCTTCTCGTTCACATTTCATTTATAAATATATGTGGAAAATGTTTATAGATATTCCACTGATACCAATCAAGTTGTCGGATATTGGTTAGGGAAATTTCTTCTAGAAAAACACTAAACAACAAGCGACCGGACCAATGACAGAGAGGCTTTCTGTCAATGACTACGGCGTGAGTCTCGCGAAAATCCCCTAATTTTATAAAAAATTTCACCTAAAAAGAACAAACTTTTGCTCACCACAACAGCACATATTTTTGAACGCACCCGTAGTGATGTTCTTCACACCACTTCACACAGGTGTCGTACGCATCATCAATTTGGCCAAATTTGGCCGCAGCGCAGGTGGATCTGGTGGATAACGCAGGATAACGTATATATACAGGTACACAATTGAGAGGTTAATGATTGCTCGCTCGCACTCGTCATGAGGGGAATTCTGTGTTTATTTGTTATCCTTGCAAATTTATGCGAGCGATACGTAATAGCGGAGCACGAGGAGGATGGATCCACGGATCTGTTTGTGATCGAAGGGAAAGTGTTCCCCTGGGACAACGCTGCTTCCACCGGGTGGCAGCTCATGACGCACATAATGGCAAACGGAGGTGAACACTATGGCTTTCTGAGGTACGTAACTACGCGTAATACAAGTCTCAACGAATTCGCACATGCTGTTGCGTCGTATGTTAAAGCGCGTTTTTATTTCAGGGAAGATGGCACATTCATTATCTCGAATGTCCCGTCTGGGTCTTACATGGTCGAAGTGGTGAACCCGAATTACGTTTATGAACCAGTTAGGGTGGAGATCAATTCCAAAGGGAAATTCCGTGCTCGAAAGGTCAATTTGATACAGACGTCACAAGTGATTCAAGTACCTTACCCATTGAAAATGAGGCCTTTAGCACCATTTCGATATTTCCAAGTTAGAGAGCAATGGCGGTTAACAGATTTCCTATTCAATCCCATGGTAACAAAGCTTATAATGACTTGTAGACAGTAGCATGCGCTTCAGTTCACCTCCTTCGCTAAAATCATGAGATCTCTTCCCATCTTTCTACAGGTTCTGATGATGGTTCTGCCACTTATACTGATCATGATTCTGCCAAAAATTATGAATGATCCTGAAACTAGGAAGGTAAGAAGACCTAAAGACCGGCCAAAAATTATGAGTGACTCTAGAGACTAGAAGAATTTTTTCTAAATATATAAAAATAAAAGAGATAATACTGTAAGATACATCGTCCATATAAAGTATTATACGATTTACCATGTAGTCTATATACTCTAGTCCTTGACAAAGTTCATAAACTAAATGCATTTTGTAGGAAATGGAGCAATTAAATAATCTCACTATCTATAATATGCCAGAAATGTCTGAAGTAATAACGTCTTTTCTTTCTGGAGGAGAAAAACAAAAATCAAAGGCTGTAAAAGCTGCTAAGAAAAGACAATAATGTATTAGTTTAGTTTATTATCTGTAGATGATTATATGTATATGTTTACTCTAGTCGTTAAAATAGATTAAGATATTGATGACAGAAGGAACAAGAAACGTTTCAATTCCTTGCATCAAGTGTCATATAAAATTGCGATTGTAAATATGTTAAACCTTTGAACTACAAATCGTTTGAAAGTGCTTGATATATTCTCGCAGTTACGGAATTGAAAAAATAATTTGCATTTCTATTACATGCGTGCAAATAGAGAACGATAAAACGGTACGGGCAACTTTTTAATTTATTACTCGTTTTGTTTTATGTGGTTACTTTGTATACATATACTACGCGCAATTTCATAAAATAGTAGAGAAAGCTTTGTACGAATGTAAGTAAAAGAAAAAAAATCAATGTAATATCATGTCATAACATACAATGATATGTAATTGTACTTTGCGTCACAAAGACACTATTTTATTACACCTTCTTGTGTCGGTCATACTGTGATGTTTAGATTAATCCTATCTTATGTAAGATGTTGTCCAGGCACAAGATACAATTTTTTAAATCCTAAAAAGGCATGTATCTATAATATCACAAATAAACAATTATGTATAAATTCTTGAATTCGTGGATTTTCAAAACAAATTATCATCCATTTTGTAACTCCTTCACTCACAATTTTTAAATTTTGTAATCAACCTTGTATAAAACAGGCAAATGTATGGGATCAAAGAATCTGTCGGTTACAAATCAATTGCTCTCATAGAATCATATAACATTCTAATGTATAATTCTGTAATGTCTTATTATCCTGCGATTATCTGTTATTAATTGACTCAACATGTATATGAATTTATCTTAAAAAAAAAATCTAAAAGTGTAAGAAAACAACAAAAATAAGATACTTCTAATTCAGTATTTACATGGAAAATTGTAACAAATAACAATACTAATAAAATTTTTAATAAAAAATTTTTATTTGTAAAAAATATATTTTTTACAAATAAAATATATTAATATTTTAAAAATAAAAATTAAAAATTTTTAATTCTGCAATCAAAAATTGTATATTTTATTCTTTTAAAAAAGTCTACTATTCAAGTATTGTTTAAAATTTGTTTCAAAATTATCAAATATTAATATAAGTCAAGATTGAAGATCAAGATGTATCACATATCAACAGATGATTACAGTGATGCATTTCTTTACCTATACTAGGCTAACTCGATACAAAATAACTTAAAACCTACATGAACAAGTCTCTATCACTTCTCTAAATTTTGATATCAGAAGCAAGCCTAATGCGACCTTATTCGTACATAGTTTGGAACACTAACTTTAATCCGTTTCTACTAACATAGATTAACTTTGACCTTAGTTTAACTTATTTTTTATCTTTGTAATTCAAACTGTTAGAAAAAGATGAAGAGTATTACCTGACAAATCAAATTAACTTTGTATATTTTAAGGAAATTCTCCAGATTAAAAAAATTGAGAGAAGTCACATGACTTTTCCGTCATATTTATCTTTTAACGAAGAAGCTTTTAACATCTTTAAAATAATAAATAGTTAACAAAGTTTAAACGATCGTTTTTAAATAAAAACAATTTATTTAAAAATATTTTCTTTATAATATTGATAAATATTGATATCGAAAAAACTGAAAACAATTGTTTATTATAATTTAAATCTAACAAGTGTCGTTGCCATTTTCACTAGTATATATAGTGCCATAAAGAAATTAATAAAAAAGAATTATATAACTTAATCTAAAATCCATGAATATTTCATATTGTTACATGATAATGATATGGCAAAACTAGTGGAGCGTCAGTGACGTAGTAGCAAGAGTGCTCGCTATTAGAACGAAGAATCCTTATATGAAACTTTACATTTAAAGATAGACAATAGAAATAATCGAAATGCCTTATAACTAAGATCTAGTTATACCTTGGTCATAGCTAGATCTTAGTACTAACATTTATTGTGTGATTTTATATACCTTTTACTTGAAAAAATATAAGAAATATATATTTCGATTGTTTATATTGCGTCTTCACATATCGGTTGAAGTTTTCTATTAAATATGATTTCTTCACATTTGAATTTTTAAATGTTTCTTCTTTCTTATTGAAAAGTTTTTCAAACTTCTTATATTTTGTTTGCAATTAAATTACTTAAAACTCTCTTTCTCATAAGACTCAGTAATATTTTAGAAACTTATAGATAATTTAAATTTTTTAAAATTGATAAAAGTTTGAAAAAATTCAGAAATGCTTCCAAATATATTAATCATAAACTTATCTAACTCTCAACATTTCAAATTCTTACATTATATGAGAAAAATTGGAAAACTTCCTTAAATAATTATATTAAAGTTGATTTATATGTCTATTATATAATTCAGATTGTATGCTAGGAAGGAAATAAAAACGTTCTAGGAACATTCAAATCATATCGAATGGCAAAAAAGCCAACTGGCACCGCGTTACGTGTACGTTTTAAGAATGATTAATATGTAAATTTGGGTCGTCCAAAAAAGATATCTACGCACATCTGTAACTCGCACCGGAAACGAAACATGCGGAATGGAGTCCTACATAGGACAGAGAGGAAAACGCGACCTCGTACAATTTATACGCAAAGCTATTTTTCCTCGAACGAGTTACGGCAACTTTTTAAGCTTGTTGCTGAAATATTTTCGGATATCGTGAGATAAACTCTGCAGCCGTAACGCAGCAATTTGCGACAAGAATTTTTCACGAAATTTGGGAGAAAGAGAAAGTTACGTTATTTTCTGACTTGATTGACGCTAGGAAGCGGGTTCGCATTGTGTGGGAATTGACCAAAATGAAAAAAGGAACGTGAGTAAAGATGAGCAATCACAGGCGTGATTCAGCGGTCGACGATGCACGGAACTGAGGAGCAAGCCGCGTGGCTGAGCGAGAGAGTGGCTGAGTGTACCGCTCTTCCGGGAATCCATATTTCGCCAATAGAGTCTCCGGTTCGGCCGTGATTCGTTCCCGACCGATTTTGTTTCATTCAAGTAGGTAACGACTAAGTCGAAGCATCATTTCGTGTTGTGATTACATGATGTTGTATTATACCACGGAGCTTGAGTTCTCTTATTGTGAAAAAAATTATTGGATGATTGATCGTGCAATCAAGAAAGTACTTAGATATTTGTAACATGCAGGATGTGTAGAAGAAGAAAATTAGGGTAAACCTATACAGTGATTCCTGTATATAGTATAGATGTGTAGAAGAAGAAAGTTAAGGTAAATCTATACAGTGATTCCTGTATAATAAGTGTATAAATGTATTAATTTAGGGATATTCTTTAAAATATCTCTAAATTAAATTATCTTATCTTATGAAGAAAAAGTTCTATGAATATATGTTTTAAAATGCTTTATTTTCAAAATACAGAGCATTAAAGTTGAAAAAAAATCTGAAAATTTCAAAATCTGCAAAACGCATAGACATTTTATTCAAGTTTGGTGTGTGCACCTGTGTTTAAGAACCATTTTCCAGTATCAATGAAACATTTTTTAATGCGGTTAGTTTATATTTTTAAGTTGAAGTAAAAAATGGAAATTAAAATTATAAATTGCTACTTTTTTTCAATTTTTACTTTTTGAAATTAACCGCATCAAAAAAAGGCAATTTTTGTATAGGAAAATCATTTTTAATACCACATGTACGCATATCAAATTTGAATAAAATATCTCTGAGCGTTTTCTAATTAAAAAAAAATTTTTTTTTTCTTAACTTTGACACTCTACTTTGAAAAGCACTTTAAGACATGCTCATAGGACTTTTCTTCATAAAATAAGCTAAGAAATATCCCCTTAAAAATTTTTTTATATTTATTATAGGAACCTGTACATATTTACAAATAATATTCATAAACAGTGCAAACAAAGAAATCGTGATTGCAAAGCGAAATGGTTTAGTGCAACGTGAAAATGAACGAATGCCTACCTGACAAAAGTGCTAAAGTATATATGTAATATACGAAAACATGTATATTGCGACAATTCGGAATCTCTCATCAAAGGATGCCGGACTTGCGAAGTGATTTCACTTAAAAGGACAGCGTTGCTGTCAAAATTAGATGAGAATGCATTACTTAAGACGAGATAGCGACAACTGATAATCCTTCGTCGAATTGTAGACATTTCTCAAAATTTGAACATCGTGCATCACATGCCATCTGAAATGACAGACTCTGAATCAAATTCAATGTCGGAATCGAAATCAAAGAGAGGTATAAGTGATAAGAGAACACAATCACTCTCGAGCTGCAGACAAGCTCGTACGATGTCTCCGCAAATACATGGAACATACAACGTTGAAATGGTGGAACACGAAACTATATCTGAAACTGATGAAGAGCCCGACGGCCATCAGGAATCCGAGCAAACTATGGTGCCGTCTGGTAAATATCTAATCAACGAACAATATGTTTCGTCTTGAACTCATTCATCAATCTATTGAAGAAGATATTTCAATTTAAAAAATCGAATATTCTCGTCTTCCAGATCCGTCCAAGTGGACTTCGAGTCACATAAATGAATGGATCTCATGGTGCAGTCGGACATTCGCCATAAGATTGGGATCCATCGCAACAATACTCCCGTCGACCGGCAAGGAATTGTTGCAATTAACACTACAAAATTGGCAGGCTATCGGCGGGTCAGAAGGCAGTATCTTAGCGAGACACTTGGCACATCTTCGTTTACAAGCCACTGGTGTATATACTCCAGGTTTACTGCAAGAAAACGAAGATAGTGAGAGAACTGGTAAGTCTAAATGCATATAAGCTTAAAGTTACTGCTTTCCTACGAATACTACTTTTTAACTACGGGTACTATTAGGGCTTAGACAGTGGCGTTTGCGTTTATGGGCGACTCTGTCGCGGCGTAAACACAAACGCCAACCTGTTCATATGAGATTACTCTGTAGCGGCGTTTACGCTCATCTATCTGAGTCCTAATCCCGTTAGAAATAATTAGTCGAATCGACATTGATTCGACTAATCATTTGTGGCTGAGTAAGAATATTATGTCAATAATGTAAATATTATTTTGTTATCTTATGATGAGCAAATGTCATATTATATTCACATATTTTACGTGGACTGCATAGACAAGTTATCGCGACATAAATATAACGTAGTGATTTCATTGCTTCATAAATTTTCCTAGAACTTTCAACATAAATTCTATTTGCATATAGATTTTATTAATTTTTAGATGGCTAAACATAATAAAACTCCGTGATAAATTTTATCAGCATATAGTTTTTGAGATACTATTATTAATGAGACACTTATACTGTTGCTTATATTATTAATCGTTATTGTCTTATGTTTACGATATTGATTATACTTATTCGTTATATAACGCGTTGCTATCATCTTTGCATCTATGCGTTCATGCGTATTAATTATAAGCATAAATCCAAAGCGATTCGCACTATAAATCTAAGTGGCAAAGCTTTTAGGAAAGCTTAATGGGGATTTGGTCTTGGACCTGTCACGATTGAATGGAGAGTGACCGGAAAAGGCTAACCGTTCCCCAAGGACCGATTCTAGTTCAACTGGAGCTTATCTAAAGCTTTAACGATGGCGGCGATCTATTACAGATAAACGCGGTCCGGCAGGAAAGTAAATATCGATATCGTCGAATGGATAGTTTCGCCCCAGACTTTCTTCACCTCTGTCGCTCGCGTGACCCGAAGGGAAAAGCAACGTATATACCGAGACGTCCGTACATTTTGTCGATATAAGATCGAGGCATTGAATAAGAAAACGACACTCTAAGAAATGAAGAAAACAACCTGCTAAGATTGAACTAAATTCACATTTCATACGAAAAGAATTTCTATCAGAATGGATTATGGTATTTAACAAAAACTTTATATAATAATCATGTTAGCATGTAACAGTAACAAGTATACTACGATATTATTTTATTAGAATTGGTCTCGACTACGTAGAGTCACAATGAAGAAGCATGAGAAAACGAGATTTAAAAAATGTAATTTTCCTTTGTCTACGCTCTATTCGCCCTTCTCTTTCGTATACGGAATATAGACTTTCGAGCACCGTCTCTTTGGACGTGGAGGAAGAAAAGCGAAAAGTGAGAGGTACCGAACTGTGGCAGCGTAAGCCTCCGAGATATATCGTCCGTTTGAATAACGTTGCAGCCCTTCTCCCCCACCCTCCTCTCCAACTCTCTCTCTTTCCTTCCTTCTCATTCTCTATGTGTGTGTCAGCCCATCTCGCCCCGGCAGCAGCCGTTTATTAAACGAATCAGTGTTATCGCGGTGAGAGAGTCCTCATGAATAAACCATCGAGTGTTTAGGGCAGCGGAAAGGTGGTGCCACGAGGGGTTACGAGCTTGCCGCGCGCGACCGCTTTTACCCCTCTTTCTGCTCTCCTCCAGGGGCAGGCTCTAACGGGCTCGGGGGTGGTAAGCTCGCCGCGGGGCGCGACTATATTGTTTTCGTGATGAGCGGCAAGCGTTCTCTGGATCTTGAATGTATACGGGATAATTTTACGCGTCGCACCTCCGTCACACGTCGCTTACTTCTCGCCGCATACGCTCGTTTCGCATTTACGGCATGCACTTTGTATTTATACGTACATGCGCAGGTGTATAATACGTGCATTCGTGATATCCTCGAATGAATCCATTCCAGCCTACCCTTCGAGCACTTTGTGTCATCTGTAAAATAATAATTGAATAATAAGATTTTGACCATTCTCTTTTTCTTTCTTTTGTGTATCATAATCAGATTCATTCGCGCGTTTATGATATACAAGAACGTCATGTAAATCTTTTTCTGCACTAATCTTTCATTAAAATTCAAATTTGGCATCACATTTCCATGTGCCTTCTTACTTTTATCTATGTAATCCTTAATTAATCTATGTAATCCTCGGCAATGCATGTTATTAGTTCATCAATATTATAGAAACTGAAAAAGTATATTCCGAGTTGACTCACTGGCCTAGTTTACACCGAGCACTTAATACACATATTAACTAGTAACTTTCTATTAAATTATCTTAATTTCGACGATGCATGTAAATGTATACATAAAACGTATATTTAATTAATTATCTTAATTTATATTATACCAGCTTAATATACTATTCTTTAAATTTATTGCCGAAATTAAGATAATTTAATAAAAAGTTACTAGTTAGTACAAGTATCAAATGCTCGGTGTAAACTAGGCCATTGTGATAATACTTGATACAAGAACCTCTATTAAAATTTATTATATAATATTAGTGTAACATAAGCACCAGCAGCTATAACGAGCAATCATTTCAATCGAAAGTTTTGCGCTAGATTATTTTCACAAAAGTGTACGAAAAAATTTAAAAATATTTTGTTTGATATTCCGTATCGTACGAAAAAAGGGGTAAACAAGATATTGTATGTTTATATTTATATTTTCAGTTTACGTCTCCATAAATCAGACGACATATGAAATAATATGAATTACGAATATACAAGTTTTTGGAGAAATGTAATTTAAAAAGAAACGATTAAACCACAAGCATTTGAGAAATCTTTACGAGAGAAGAAATTTCGAACGAATTTATATAACTTCAGCCTTCTCGCTTGAGATCTCGGAAAGATACTTGCGTAAATTCTGGAAGACAATAAGAGCAAAAGAAACGCCACCAGTAAGTACTCTTAGCGCAGTACGTCAGAAGAGGGGAGAGGTGTAAAGGTATTCCGTTCTTACCAAGAGTGGGAGGCGCGAAGGGCTGAAATAACCAGGGGCAAAGGTCGCTCAGTCGCTCTCTGTCCACCGACTAGCGGAGTTTTATTCCGAATGCGTCTATCTTCCATTGATATTCGCGTGCGTGTGTATACTCTAGTAGTTGAGGTGTGTACGACTGTCATCGAGATCAGTGAAATGACTCTTAATTAATATTCCTTGATATGTATCCATTATTTGGCAAAACAGTTGGTGTCTCGATGAAGCTGTTCGTGCTACGCTCACTGTGATTATTCGGTATAAGACCTCTGTAACATTAGCTTTGATTATTATTTCGCTAATACGGAAATCACAGCGATACATGCTCTTTTTCTTTTAAATTAAAAAAAATGTAAAATTAAAGATGTAAGATTATATGATAAACCTTAAGATTGCGAGAAAATCGTCACGTCAATTTGAAAGGCAAGATTACGAATTCTCAATGCGCGTAACTGCAAAGACGATGGGCCTGTCGTTTATTAGTTTCCGAAAGCGCCATTTATATGGCATAAGATTAGGTCAAAATATTAAATTCGGCGCGTAATGTGGAGAATTCAGACGCATCCTCTACATCTTCAGCAGGATACCAGATTGCACCCTTCGGCCGCTGCGATTCTTTATAACGGTAAATTCAGAAAAAATTAAACGCTTGAAATTGAAACATTGAAAATATTGTCATGCGCATATGTCTCGCTTGTGAATTTATAAGTGTTGTAGTAACAAACGCGAAAAACAATGTATATCATAATGAATATTATAATTATCTCGATAGTATGAAAAATAGTAAATAACAAAATTTTAATAGAGAGAACATTAGAACAATTGCTCAGCGTTTCGCATACTCTCGCAATAGAATCGTTACTTAATAATTATCGTAATTCTGTTATGAATCTTGTAAATATGACGAAATATTTACTCAGATATGGAGATAAATGCGAAGGAATAAAAATCCGTGTCAGTCAGAGCGAGAAGACAAGTGTACTGGAGAAAGTCGACGATTCATCGCTCTCATCTCTCTGTCTCTCACGGTCCAAACGACTCGATCTCGAAAACGGGGTTTGCGTGCATGCGTACCGTTTTCTGCTCGCAGAAAGGTTCAGCCTCCTACAACGCACTTGCTCGCTGATTGGATCAACGGCTGGAGCCGGTGGTTCGGGGGCGGTCGGAGGCGGACAGGTTCAGCTCTGGCAATTCCTGCTGGAGCTGCTCTCGGATTCGTCCAACTCGTCCTGCATCGCGTGGGAGGGCTCGAACGGGGAATTTAAGCTCACCGATCCGGACGAAGTTGCACGCCGTTGGGGTGAGCGCAAGAGCAAGCCTAACATGAATTACGACAAGCTGTCACGTGCGTTGAGGTAATTGTATAAACAAATATAATGCAATCGTATACATTAATATACGATATTTTTATGATAAAATCATACATATTGTGTCATATATTCACCTTTCTCTTTCTTCTTCCGCATACACGACGGATTTTATTTTTATTAAATCATTCTCAAGAGCCTTGTATATTTGTATATTTGAATGCTCTGAAATGGCATGTTATACAGCGCTGTTGAGAAAGAACAATGTTATTTCACAGATATTACTACGACAAGAATATAATGACGAAAGTTCACGGTAAACGTTACGTTTACAAGTTCGATTTTCATGGTTTGAGAATGGCTTGTCAGTCGCAAGCCGGCATTATGTTGGAAGCGTCAACGTCGTCGCGTGTAACAAATGCGAGCTGTCATCCTCATCATCAGAATCCTCGTGCTCACCGTTTATATCCAATTGGATCTGCTCAGCACTCCGTACCATCCTCCTTACAATCGGAACCGTCGCCTTCCAGTCAACAACAGCCACCGCCACCTCTGCCACCACCTCATTATTGGCAATATCGATATTCACCACCGACATAACATTGCTTTCAATTATTGTTAGGTATTTGAGACGACTGATGTCAACTTAAGTGAACGATAGCTCTTTCAATTCCTCATTCCTTCATCTCGTACACACAACACCACTGTTTCTTCATATCTTGAAACATTAGAAACATTAAATTAGTTTTGTTCCAGCTTTCGACACATTTAGGAATGAACTGTACATAATGACGATAATATTGAAAATTAATAATATACATAGAACAAACACGAAATATTTTAGACATTTAAAGTGTTGCAATCACTGGGAATTCCTTTATTTCATTTTCCAATCATGCTCCAAGATGTGCATGAAAGTTTGTAAATATATCAGTATTATACTTGAAGCAATACAAGTTCTCTTATTTTCTTGTTATTATTGCGTGCTATCGCTGTTATAGAATCTCTAATCTTGATTCTATATTAACTTGTTACTATTATAGAATCAGACGTGAAGAATCTCACCAACTCTAACTTAAAAAAAAATCAGTTGACTGAATTTATGAATTGCCAATTGCGAATCTTAAAACGATCGCATCGCTTTGTTTTCCTCATACATTTTCTGCAAATTATAATTTATTTATCTAAAATATAATACTTTTAATTAATAATATTATACGTAAATATTAAGTAATATATTTAATTAAAATAATTAAAAAATTAGGTTAGGATCAGTTTTAAATTTTTTAATTAACAATTCATAAATGTAATTTTTTTTAATCGGAGTTGGTAAGACCGGCTCTTATACTCGCAATGTATATTTTGTAAACATGACTTTCTATCTGATAAATATGTAGAAAAGAAAATGAATCTTTCTCACCATGTAAATCGATCGAAAAATAAAACATCACGACATTGCCATTAGCCCTATTCGCTGTTCGACTGTTTATAGAAAACACCTAGCGCGCGAAATCTGTCTTCGAAATCGCGAGAAGACCTAAACACTGAAGCAATCCTTCTTAATTCTTCTTCTTAGATAATGTTACCCGTCCCTAAATTGAAGCAGTCCTAAATGCCGCTAAATTATGATTTTAATTAGGGATGCCATACTGAGAAAACATAATTTGGCTTACCGCGATCCAAAAATATTCGTGTAATCATTAACATGCATCAACATGCATTGCATAGGCGCGAATACGTGAACCTCAATATCGACAGAGAGCACGACATGCATCCGCATGTATCGATCATCGATAATGCTGCTATTTTGGATGTAGATGTCGCTCTATACAAACATGTCGGTCGAAAATACGCGTGGCGTCGCTGTTGCGATCAAAGTGGCGCATGTCCAAAGCGCGATAACCTCTCTTCGGCCCGCAAGAAAGGTAGGCGAGGTCACGCTAGATATTAGTGTAATTAGAATCCGTTTATTACGTTAAGATCGTCAAGTATTTTATTTGTGAAAGCGTTGGCATGCATTTCCTGGAGCGAGAGTAATAACGTCCTTTATTTATTTCCAGCTCTCCGGCTCGTTCGAACATGTCTGACGTAGAAAAGTGAGTACTAAACGCTTTTGATATATTTCCCTTTTGTTGTGCCATTGGTCTTAGTTGATCAACAAAATCATGAATATACGAAGCTGTACAGATTCACAGAAAACACAAGGAAAAAAGTTCGATGTGTAGTAAATTTACCTTAACATTGTTTGATAATTGATTAAATTTTTATTATTGAAAGATCAATTCCAAATTTTCAATAGTTTATGGTTGTAAAAATGTATTTATGATAAAAGTATAATAAAACTCTATTGATCTATTGATAAATCAAGCTTTAAGTAACACTCTGTTGCAATATCTTAATTGCAATAAAATTATTTCCTTACAGTGATGATGTGCCATCCGTGATGGCAGTGGGTGGTAGCATGGATGTTAACACTGCACTACAGGAGGTTCTGAAGAATTCTCTTATTCACGACGGCGTTGTGCACGGACTTCATGAAGCTGCTAAAGCTTTAGACAAGTAAGATACAGAAAATTGAAAATAAATTAGATATACGTATGAAGAAACAATTCTTTCTCTTGCATTTGATTCTGCTGTCCAATCTGCTTTCTATCCCAAATAATAAATTAAATATTATACCATAAGTAATATTAAATATAACTTTAATGATGAATTTTTTTTTATATTTCAGGAGGCAAGCCATGCTCTGTATCCTGGCAGATAATTGCGACGAACCAATGTATAAGAAATTGGTCCAAGCTCTGTGCAATGAGCATCAAATACCCTTAATAAAAGTAGACAACAACAAAAAGTTAGGCGAATGGGCTGGCCTTTGTAAAATTGACAGTGCAGGCAAAGCACGCAAAGTGGTCGGCTGCTCCTGTGTCGTCATAAAGGTAAGCTATATTGAAATTCCAAAATTTTTTGCTTTCCCTTTTAGTGGGAAATTGGTGGTAACTATGAAACTTAACAAAGTATATATCAAAGAGAATTATAAAACATAAAACACATGATGATAATTAAGGCTCCCTCTACTGAGTAGAACCCATATAATAAACAGACCATGCTGTAATTATGCCTTGCTGATATGAACGTGTTATTATTTTCTTTTCTTTATCGTTGTTATTCCATTATTGAACAAACATTCATTGTTTTTAGGATTTCGGTGAAGATACACCTGCTAAGGATGTTCTAATGGAATATCTTAAACAAAGTGCTGTACATTAACATCTTTTAATAAAATATTTCACATAAATTAAACAAATATATTTGTTCCCGGAATCTTTCTTGGAATTTTTGTTAAGATGTATGTAGATATAAAGATTGCAACTCTTTTTTCAATGAACTTTGAAATGCGCAAGAATTGTGATGTCCTCATTAAGAAAATGTGTCTTTATGTCCATGTATAATATTAAATTATAATTTAATAAGACAAGATGTGGAAAGATATATATTAGATTGATGAATACATATTCTTAATCATTAAGCATCTGTATTGTCAGTGCTGTTTTTAGTACTAGTTATCATATTGCAAATGTTCTTGTGATTTTTCCAATCTTTCACTTGACACTCTCTGTAAGAAATGGAATTATCAACACTGTGTTGTTTTTGAACACATCTAATGTAACTTGGTAAATTTTCGAAATATTCCCTACGTACCTGCCGCAATACCAAGCCTCTTTGCATCTGGAACATTGTTTTTTAGATACTTCTTGACATACCAAACACTTTTTCGCTTCTATACGATCTAACTTATCCAAATCATACACATCACTTAAAATTTGCGCAGCGTCCTTAATATAACTTGCATCTGTTGTAAATAGGAACTTGGCCTGATGTCTAGCTAGTTTTTTCCACTTTTTATGATATTTTTCCAAAATATTTGATTTTATCTATATTTAGCATATTTAATTTTGTAATAATTCATAATCGACAAAGAAATAAGAGAAAAAAATAACGATGTACCTGTGGTATAACTTCGACATGAACCAGACAGGACTTTGAGGATGACATTGCTGGCGATATATTTAAATAAGATAGCCATCGTTTAAGCTCTATCAAAGGAGCAACTTGATCGAGTACATCTTCATGTAAATGTCTCTGCAACTGAAGCATAGAGTTCCAATTAAAAATCATAAATTTTAATGAAGAGTACTGATAATAATTATAGTACCTTTGATAGCTGGGACAGCCTATGCTCTGTGATTTCGTAATATGGAGAACACTTTGGATTGAGAAGTAATTCTCGCAAACCAAACCATACTTGTCCCTCTCTTTTATTAATTTTTCCAGTTTCACTCGTTTTTATTTTCCTCCAACTGGTCTCGTACATTAGCATTTCGCCTGCATGAAGAATTAATGACAGCTTAATTTATCATTCATATTTTATTAAAATGTTAGAAACGATAAACAGATGTTATTACCATCCTCATTTTGCTTTTTCCACGGTTGATTTTCTATTAGTTGTGCAAATAAATATGGAATGTCATGTATAGCTAGCATACGCGAAACTGCACAAAGGGGCAAGCTATCCAAAATTTCTATTAGATAATGAAGAATTGAGATACATCGCATTCCGATATCAAATTCGAATGTCCTTTGTTTCTCCATTATTTCTTCCAAGCAAGAACTGGAAAAGCATGTAATTATTAAATTTAATATTCATAAAAATTTTAAAGATACACTCTCTTATAAACAATACAGATATGCATTCTTTGCTGAGTTTATTTTACAATCTATTATCTAGTTAAAATAGAGATTAATGTCTTACTTAACATCTTTGATTTCGGATCTTTCATATATTTCTGACGTTTTCCCATCAAGAAGCATCGTTACACGTTGAACGGTATAATCGATGAGATCAATCACCGTATCATCCAACGTTTGCGCGCTGTCACTATGAAATAATATATTTTCCAATAACGAAATCGCGATGACTTCGTGATAGAACACACTGAACAACATGAATGTGTTTGTCAGTTCGCCATTAAGATCAATCAAAAGTGGAAACACTTTGTGCTTCCATATGTCGATTTGTATAGTTTCATACACAAGAATAGGAATCTAAAACGGCACGATTAAAAGAATTTGAGACATTTTGTAAAAGAGATAATCATACCAAAATATAATTTTTCGTGTACTTATGTAGAATGTTGTTTAAGCAGGCAATTATAATCGCATTAAATATTATAATTCTAAAATATTTATAATTATATAAATATTTTATAATCATAAAATATTGGTTAAAATATAACTAATAATAATTGTACAATTATTAAGTATCATTAAAATTATAAATATGGAAAATTATATTTTGAATTTGTCTTTTCATTTTTTGAATATTCTTTCTGCTTGTAACAGTACTGATCTAGCATTTTACAATTTCTTTCTAATTATTTACTTTCTTCAACGAGATAAACCATTCCATGACGCTCTCCTCGCGCAGCCCCGTTATCTCGAGCACGCTCTGCTGATTTAGCAACGTCAATCTCTTGTGGAAATCCAACCAACTAAAAAATATTCGTGCGTTTTCACATAGACTTCTGGATTGTATTGAATAATAAAGGAATACGTGAAAATGTGAATTTACCTTTTCGTACCGATGTTTTCGAGATCCGAAACGTTCAAGCTCTGCACGTAGACTTCGATTTCCCATGGCGGTACTATGTATTCTGTCTGATCTGACATTTTTTTTGGAGAAATTAAAAATCTTTTTATGTCAAATTTCACAAATGATTATCGTTTATTGACAGTATCCCTCACGACAAGAGTACGTTTGATCGATAATTCATATCCATGTATTGTGTAAATTCATTTCGTCTACAACTTCACGTGATACATACTAAAAACGAGGTTTTTCTTTTTATCTCGAGACAAGAAATTATCTAGCTAAGAATTGCTCTATGAAAGTAATTCTGTTGAATTGAATTAAATTAATACGAGCATGATTGAATTGACGAAAGATTTGAATTTCAGTGGTTGAAATCGAATGGAGCGAAGGCTCGAATGAGGCTCAATGCACACAGGACGCGTCAACGTGTTATGCATGGCGAGGTAGCCAATCATTCTTTCGCTTTCTTAATCTTTATTGTAAAAGCGAAAGCATGATTGGCTACTCGCTACGCGTAACGCGTTGACGCGTCCTGTATGCATTGAGCCTAAGTTACCGGCATACGGTTGTTGCCTGCATAAACCGACCTTAAGCGGCGATCGAAGAGCGTGATTGGCTCTTATCTTTAGATCCGACCAATCGCATAACCGACCGCCACTTTACCACTCGATGAACAATCCAATTACGTCCGTGATGTAATGCAGAATATGGCGCATGCGCTCATGGCGGCGCGAGCCAGCGCAAGCGCGCACAACAGTTCGTCCGACTGATCGTCAACCTAACCTGTTTCCAAACCTGCGTGCTGCGTGGACATTGATGGGCATCGGCATGCTCGCGTGACAAGAACGTCGTCAGAAGTAGACTATGTCCGCTGGTCCGCTTCTGTCAACGATGCGTCGCACGTAGTATCGGCGGTTTTCATCGCGATGGACGCTGCTTTCGTGCACCGCGATCGCGCGACAGCTCCGTGAGGATGACGGCGCGGGAGAGCAGGATCGAATCCGTGGCGGATCCTTGCCCCGTCAATCCCCGCAGGATCGGTCCGCAGAACGTAGTGGTACGTCTGAGACGCAGGGAGACGATGGGCTGCCCGTTTCCGGGCACCCACGTGCACTGCGCGCGGCAATTCTACCAGAACGTCTTTCCCAACTTCACTGTGATGAACGTGGAAAAACCGCCGTGTTTCCTCCGCAAGTTTAGCCCGGATGGGAGGTACTTAGTGGCGTTCAGCGCGGATCAGACGTCAATCGAGGTGTACGAGTACCGCGGAGCGCCGGCCGCCGCAGACTTACTGGCCAATTGTGAAGGCGAGTACATCGGCCACAAGAACGACGACTGTAGCTTTCACATACGAAGTAATATCTTCGCACGCTTCTTCAAGGTACTGGATACTAATCGACTCCGCACAGCCTTTACTTTGCAGATTGTAAAGATTAAAGAGAGAGAGAGAGAGAGAGAGAGAGAGGGTGAAAGAAAAACAGAGAACCAGTGAAATTGATGTACCAGCTCTGAAACATATTTGTAGGTAAAATGGATTATAAATATAGTAGAAAGCAACCAGCAATTGAACAGAGAATGCAGTCTTTTCACCGACGACGCTCGATACGTGATCGTAGGCTCGGCCGCTCATATCCCCGAGGAGCTGAGGCCACACTTTTATCAGGTAATAAAAGATTTTTAATAACTCCACATCTATTATTTTTTTTATGAGAAAGAGTTTGACAAAATGTTCCTTAAAGATTTACTCTAATAATGAGGCGCTGACACCAAACCCTAGATCACCACTCGAGGATTACAGCCTGCATCTTGTTGACTTGAAAGGTGGAAAGCTGTGTGACACGAGACACTTCAAAGTAGATAAAATCTATTTGTCACACAATCAAGGTATAAGAATGATAGTTTGGCAAATCATTGCTACTTATCTGACCAAATTGGCTCTAGTATCAGACTAGTGTAATTTGCTAAAAAGAATAAAAATCTACAATATTAAGTACTTTTGTTCAAACATGTCAAATATTTTATTACATTATTGGTCAGCTAAGTGATTAATGACACATGTCAGGCTTTCAAAATAAATTTATATTTCCTTTTCTCTATACAGGTTTATATTTGTATAAAGATATTTTAGCAGTTATGTCTGTGCAGCATCAAACAATACATATCTTTCAAATCCTTGATGGCATGTTTATTAATGTCAGAACAATAGGAAGGTATTAAATATAAAAATTATCTTAAGTATTATAATTGTAACAATGTGATAAAAGATATTAAAGATGTATAAATCAAGATTTTTTAGCTAAATCAAATCGAATCAAATTTTATTTCTTTGTTCAAATCTAAATTAAACTAACAAAATTTTTCCTAAATTGAATCAAGTCATTGAAACATAACTTTTAATTAACAATATAATTTGTTAAGTAGAATTTTAATATACAGACAATAGAAAGATTTCTATGTAAAAAAATAATGTGATATAACATCATTTTAAATATAATTTTGTCAAAATAAAAAATAAGATCAATATGTGATTCAATATTCAAAATTTTTTAATAGGAATTTTTCAGATTTGAATTAGATTCAAATCTAAATTGAATCTTATCTGATTCGATTTGATATTCGTATTATTCGTAGTCAAATAGTTATCACGTCTCTAAAAAATATGAATACAATATAAATGATGTGTTAGGTTTTGTATGGAAGACGATGCATATTTAGTGACAAGTGCTTTTCCTGGGATTAATTGTCGGCCATTTAAAGATGTTGCAATTAATAGTCTAAAACACAGATTACTTGTATATTTATACAAAAGAGCTGACTATATAAGTTATGTGACTAAAGATCCTTACGAATTAAGACGATTTTATCAATATTTTGATCAGGTATTATTTGGAAAAAATATTTTTATTTTTTATTATTTAAAAACTTTTCTATGATGCTGAGAAGTAATTTGTCAAACAACTAATTGAACTAAAATGCTTCAGCTAAATTCACTACGAATGTGGAAGATGCAGCTGTTAGATACAAATCATATTTTGGTAAGATATGCGAGTGAAGAAGTAGCGACGTTACAAGCAAACGAACCAAATGCGCAGCCAGCTCTGTTAGTGGTTTATAATATGGTTACGGCGAAAATTTTGGCGGCTTATGACAACGCGTCGACTCAATTGTTAACCCAATTCGAAAACTTTAGCGACTTTTTTAGAAATGCCAGAATGAGCACGGATTGTCAGTACATGTGCTCACCATCTAATAATATATATGCCAGGTATGCAATATTCCTGTACAGCTTAATATTCTGCTCCACGTGACAATGTATATTCGGTCTAAATATAGTTTTCGTTTAAAATGCGATTTGTTTCTAGATTGCTGCAGCAAAGATTTAAGCAAACAATAATAAGCGCTAGATACGGAGGTATTACCGAAGCCACAAAGAGGCTGCTTGCTCAGTTACCAATATGCGCACAATCTTATTCCAGTTCGCCATATCTTGACTTAGCGTTATTTTGCTATGACGAAAAATGGGTGTCTATGATGGAACGTCCCAAAGCGTGCGGGGAACATCCAATACGGTTGGCGATTCTTGTTTTTGCGAAGTCGAAAAAACTAATTTTTGCCTATGATTTTTATCTGATCATTACTTTCTTTTTTTTCAGTTTTTATGCACGTGATTCGGGTCTCTTAAAATTCAGAATGTATGCCGGTATGTTGGGACGAACAGCACCAACGGCTGCGAGACGATTAGTCGCATTCACTTTCCATCCGACGGATCCATTTGCAATTTCGGTGCAACGAACTAATGCGGAATATATTGTTAGTTTTCATGTTAGGCATGTCTAGATCTTCTTTTTCTCTGGATACATATATATTTTACTAATGTACAAACGGATTTCTCACGTTTCGCCAGAATTGTTGAGATCGCTGCCGCTAAAGTACAAAGTGAATTTACTTCTCGAACAAAACTATGTTACAGCGTAATCATATAAAGTTAAATTAGATTCAAAGACTACCATCGATTACTAGCACGTAAGATAATGCAATGTGTAGTTTAATACACTTTTAATACAATTGATACTCAAGAATTAAGATTCTAAAATGCGAAATGATTATTGCATTTTGTCGCTCATAAAAGAAAAATGGAAGTTTTATTCTTATGTTATTTGTGTTTATTATGTTATTATGAAGAGTTATCTTTCACCTCACATTCCTTTCTTAACTTGTTCTTTATAACTGAACATTTTGTACCTCTGATCTTTTGTTTTTGTCTACATTTAATTTGTGATGATCCTGCAACAACAAAACAACAGCAGTCAATCAGTTTCTAAGGTCAACCCCCATTCGAAATTAATTTACTTATATCTTTATATCTAAGAGGAACTCATTTTCTTAAAACTTTCCACACGTTCTGGATAGTATATGGAAGTTACATGCAAAGTTTGGAGAATAAGTCTCTCTTAGAAAAGAAGTTGTGAAAAGTTAATTTCAAAGGTGGACTCCGAAATTTCTTTGTTCATAACTTCCCTTCTAATTGCAAGATCACAAACCACGGTCATTTGAATTTTACCGCTGATGTGATACGTAGTACCTGATGACGTCTTTATGGACGCAGATGACGCTAGTATACGACAATTTCAGCTACGGTTGACTTGACGCTACAAATGCTTCGAACCTTTCTTTGATTGGTCAATTTATAAAATTCTGTGTTCCGATTGGTTAATCAAATGCTTCGAGCATTTGTATCGTCAAATGGACCGCAGCTTACATAACGTGAACTATAGATTTTAGTACTTGCAGTGAATTTTGGAACGCAGCCTATAATCTGTAGCGATGTCTGCTAGCGTTTCACTACCTCGTTTATGCGGTGTCCTCCATCTCGTAAATCGTTCCCTGTGGAATTTTTGGAGCTTTGCGAGCGTTCGGAACAAAGCTAATCGGAAATCGGACGTGTGCCGACGCGGCGTGTATTGATGAATTTTCGATTCCCCGATCACTCTCGTGCCCAATTTCGAGAAGAACGTGTCGCACATGACTACTGCCAGTATCTGAGGCTCGCTAGCAAGAGTGGAACGTACATTTTCAATGTAATTTGTCAGAGTGGATCTCGGCCGCTCATCACGGTCACATTTGTGAATCCACGACAAGAAGCTCGTCTTCGCTTTGAGCAAGATCGTAAAGAGGTACTTTAATTGCATAAAGTTCCGAATTCTCCCTTCGAATCCTCTGTTTATCTGCTTATCTCTTTCCAAACGGTAACATTCTTTTCTCGCTCATGCGTGTACATTCATGGAATAATTATATTCTTGGCATATTGTATTCGATTTCTTTTTCGAATGTTGTCAAATATTTTGTAGTTTTTATTATACTTATGTTACAACTCAAGTAGCCCTTCAAAATAATCGAACATATTTCAATTTTTCATAATTTTGAACCGTTTCTGAGATATAGGAGGTGGGGACAGAATTTATAGATACCCTGTATATATTACACCAAATTATTTTTATTTTATATATTTATTTCCTTTTTGTTTTTTTTTATAATTTAAAGTTCCTTATACTTATTATATCATTGTTTCTTATCAAATCTCTTAATTTAATAAAGCTATTTACAAGAAACATGACAAACTTGAAATCTTCAATTTAGATTTTTCGTAAGTTTGTTGAGTAACTCAGCACATATGACTTAGATCTAGATATGGCTTTCTACAATAAGTTAATGTTCTAAGCTGTAAACTATAAAAATTGATCAATCGCAGTCAAATGTGAGAATATTTGATTGTGATTGGTCAATTCTAAATTTATAAGTATGCAGCAAATAATTCATAATATTCTTTAAACAATTTTATTTTGTTATAGGAATCTTTACAAGAAGAAATGCACATTGGATATACAAAATTTTAATAAAAAGATAAAGGAGCATTCTTCCGTAAAATAGTTATACACTTCTGTATATGAGTGTATATTTTCATACGTGCATTCTTGTATATGTATGACATAAGTATATTACATATTCAATAATAAAGATAATTGTGCTTGAGTGAGCAGATATTAATGAAGATGAAAGGCAACAATAGCAAAGACACTACTGTGAGTCCAAGAAAGGAATTAAGACATGATATGATTACATTTTTGTCGTCAAAAAGAGACAAGCTTCTATCATATCAATTTAAATTCCCCATAACACCGATCAATCAATATCCGAGAAAAAATAAATTTCAATTTCAATACAGATCTAAATCTTGGGTCTGTGATACTAGCAATACAGTTAGTTGGCTACCCCCACCAAATTCAAGTTTGGACTATACTTCTTTTAACACATACAAGTCAATGTCATCCAGATCAGCTAAAATAATGAGAGCACTCAGTTCTACTCATAGTTCCTTTCGTAATGAGAGTATAGGAATAAGGAAATCATTAAACTTTGACTCAACTCCAAGTCCAAAGAGGAACAGCAGTTATGACGGGAGTTCAACCAGTTCAATCAACGCTGACACACCATCGTCAATATTAAATTCAAGCTCGACCGATTCCATCGACAGTAACGTTCCAATTGCGTCTGTGGAATCCATCGACGAAAATCAGAATCGAACACCTCAACAAAATCGAAAACATGCCAATAAATCAAACGATAGAACTGACAGAAAAGAAAATATTCGATCAAGGACGTCTTATTTAATGTCATTACTTGAAAAGGGACTAGATGAAGGAATCAACAGACTATCCAATCGTGTTATAACTACGAGTACACCCAGGAATTTAGTTCAGGAATTTAACCAGGAAATAGGCCATGATAGACCACATACACCTGAGAATATAATAGATGTAATTCCAGAAAGTATAAGTGCTATCAAAAAGAGTCACAAGAAGGTATGTACACAGTTATATTTCATCATTCTATGCTTTGCTATTCTTATTTTTAAATCAATTCTTACAAATCTTTGTTTAACTTTATATATATATTTTTATATATTAAAACAAAATTCACACAATACCAAATAAAAATAGATATAAACATAAATGTTTTTTATTCCTTCTCGAAATTAATTATAAATTGTATACAACCTACATATTTAGTTATCATTAATTTTAATTATATTAATATTTATATTTTAACAGGATAAATGGTACAGTTATGAAGAACAGTCATCTATTCAACGGATGGATGTTTCTCTAAAAGATGATAACTTGAATTCAAAAACAAAGAAAACAAATGTAATTACTAAAACTAGCACTGGTGCTGAAAATGAATCTCAGAAGAAAAATAGAAATATTAAGAGAACGCTACTCTTCAATGACGAAGAACCTAACGTTATATCAAATTTTAATTACAGTATTCAGCAGAAAATCATGACAGAAAATGATTCATTGGCAAGTGGATTGGACCAAACAGAAACTGAAATGCAAGAGATTGATTCTAATGATTGTGAGAGTCTTGAAGAAAGTATGCAAGTTGATGATCTGATAAATAATGATAAAGATTTTTCCAAGGAGAGTATTTGCGATAAAGAAATAAGACAGCTATCTTTGCAGAAAGACTCAGGTATTTGTAATGTCAGTATGATGAATGAGAACAGAATGGAACAGGCTCCAGAATGTAATTCAAGTGCTTCTCAGGATGCTAACAAAGTAGTTACACCTGAAAACCACGTAAACATGTTAAAGCATGTATTGACAGAATCAATTAAAAAATCGCATAAGAAGATGAAACATACAAGTAGAAAGACATTATTTAAAATCGAAGATCTTCAAAAAATGGAAAAAGAAATGGAATTAGCAGAATCTGAAATGTCCATAGAAGATGCTTGTAATGATACTCAAGATATTAACAATCAGACTGCCAACACGATTCACTTCTCAAGCCCAGAGAATCTCGAATTTGATCGTCCGGGCACACCTGAAAATGTTAGTTCAAGCAGACTCTTATTGCTTGATTTTAATTCAGTTAAAAAGTCACATAAGAAAGATAAGCGTAGCAAAAGAACTTCCAGTTTCGTTGAACGCTGTAATTACGAATATCGTAAAAGAAACAGTAGATATGGAGAAGAAAACATTGGCGAAATCTTATATAGAGATAAGTTTCTTGGATTAAAAGACTCACCTGACATGCTACCTAAAAAGAAGAAGAAGTCGACAAGCATGTCCTTGCATAGTAGTACACCCAAGATACCGAGTGACTTCAAGCTTTTGGGATGCAAAAATATAGATGAGGAATTTAAGATTCATTTAGCAGGATCGGCGTCTATTAAAAAGCCACCGATCCTGCTCACTGTCACGAGTCATGGCGAGATGTCGCAGGAAGAAGACAAACTTGCACGAGCGACATCAAAAGAGATAGATTGTTTCAGATGTGTGACGCCAATTGGACGTTGTTTTAAAGAATTGAGGAAAAACGAAGATCTTTCATTAAAACGCGATAACACTAAAAAATTCGAAACTAATACAAGTGTTTCGAAAGCAGCGGATACTCCAAAAGATGAAAATGGTAGATCAACTCCGATAAATATGTCGACGACAGAGCTGCTTTGTAACGTAAACTCTATTAAAAAGTCACATAAGAAAGACAAGCATGACCGTAACAAGAAACCGATTTCAAAGAAGAAACGATCATATATTGAAGAGAATAGGCACAATAATTTCGCAAATAGTGAAATGATGGAAGAATGTTCTTTACTCTTGAGGCATCACGATGACAATCATCGTGTTGAAAAGGAAATTAATATGCATGATAAGAAAAAGAATGAAAGTTATAAAGAGACTGCTTATGACGATCCTCAACCGTCTACGAGTCGAGGAGATAATATTGAAAGTGCGAAGAATACCACGAAATCCAAGTATCTGAATAATACACCTCCAAATAGCTCAGACGCAGTGAATCTAAGGAAATTGCTGTACACGACTTCCATTAAAAAGTCTCACAAAAAGGAACGCAACATGAACGCGCAAACTAAGTACATTTTCATGAGCCAGGATCCCGAGCTATCTGATGATGGATCAATATTTGACGAAGCGGATAGATTGAATTTTATTGAAAGCGAGATATCGACAATGTAATAGATAAATGAAAAGTATTCCATAAGAGAAATGATTATATTATCGCGATAAAAAAATTAATGTAATACATAAGGTGCCTTAATAACAGAGCATAGCATTTTATAATGATTATTTTCTGACAAATTTTCAAATCAATATTTTTGATAAATTTTTCAATTATCAGTATTAGATGCATTTAACAGTAAATTTTGAATTAAATTTAGAAATTAAGATTTGAGACTTACATTTCCTACACAATTTAATTCACTAAAAAACTTTTATTTCTAAAGATTATTCAAATCTTAGAATATGATATTGGATGTTTGTTTAAGTAAAGCGAGTAAACATTAATAAATATTGACTATTATTAAAATTATGATCATGTTCTTTGTATATTCTGCTTATAAGTTTAGAAATTTGTTAAACAAAAGACACTATTATAACTGTTAAAAGGTGTAGCTGGTTTTTCTAGAATTCTGTTCAAGATGTAAATTAAATCAAATGAACAAGCAATGCAATCTTTGTTTGATTAGAAGGCAGTTTTAGAAAAAGCAGTGAGTTTTTTGTGTCATGAACAAAGGATTCGAGTAAAATTGCAGCATCTTATGGATACAGTAGAAATACGATTATCTGATAATTTTAAGACAATAGTTTAAGACAGTAATAGATTTTTTAGAATTGTGTTTATAGTCTTGTATTTAAGATCGTTTTAATTATTAGCATCTTAACACATTACTTAAAGTGTTTTTGGAACAAATAAGATTATGAATACCAACTTTATAAAGGTATTCAATCCTCTTGCATATTTCATGACTGAGATATAGTATTCATAACATGTACAGTTTCTAATTCTTGTGAGAATTGTCAATGTTAAACACAAATTTAACATTCTGTAAGTTTATTAATTTTTAGATTGGATTGTTTTTAAAATATTTTTACGCGTATAACTCTGTTACGTCAGAATAATATTAGCACTTGTAGATTTTATATTCATTTTTCTTGTTACATTTTCGTATATAATTTATATCAGATAAGATATATGTATAGACAACTTAGGAAAAATTGCAATAAGATAAAAGTTAATACGTCGGTACTCGCGCTTGAATATTACGCTTACATTATCATTGATTTGACGTTCAATCAGTTACAGTAATTTTACTTATTCTAAGGATTACTTAATTACAGCGGTATAAAAATTTAACAATTTAGATAGTAAACATTACAAGTTAAGTTTATTTTACTTAAATAAAGACGATTAGTAGATAGATAATTGAAAGCATACATTATCTATTATCTTTGTAACGTTATATGTAAGAAATTAAAAACAAATTTTCTTTCGATTGATGTACTCTTTATGTAATGTAATCTTTATTTAATCTTTGAGAGAAAGGATTCGTCGTTGTTCGTCGTGTCGTAGAAGCACAAGATGAAATTGGATGAAATCATCAATCGGTAATTTGTACGAACCAGAGAGAAGACTTCTCTCTGTACGAACTCTAGAAAATGCTTTTGAGAGGGCGCGACAGTAAGCGACTCTTGCCATCTAGTGACCATTTCATCGTCTTAATTTCTGTCGGTTCTCTTGCGCTTCTTCCCACTTCTGCCCACTTCTTCCGGTGCCAGTTCGTGCACGTTTTGGTTATTGCTTCAGCGGAGTTCACGTTTCGTGTCGTTAGACTTAAAGTACGTATAGATCTAAGTCGTATCGCTACAAAGAATAATATCCTGCATTTCAGATTGTTTGAATATTGATGGCTCGTGATAACTAACGTGCTCGTTCGATCGTAATGTAAAATGCGTTGTATCGCCGGATTCCTTCCACGAGTTTCACCGTTTGCACTCGCGCAAACGATCCAAAATGTGAAATGTAATTGATGATTCTTCCCAATTTCCTCCGCTTTGTAATGTTTCCTAAACGCGAATGCGAGTGTAGAACGCGGTTCCGAAAGTAATTCAAGGTACTTTGGTGGAAAATCGAACTGGAGCTCGCGCGCCAAATGCGATAGGTTATGACAAGCGATACACGTGTATCGATACCCAAGATTGTCTATAAATACATTAGTTTATTACGCTCCGGTAACGCGAATGATGTTTATAGTTCTTATACAAAGTAAATGTATATATCTTTCATATACATTTATAGTCTCCTTTTTTTTCATGATGTTTATTCAATTACACCATCTTTCGACTGAATGATCGTGATGGTATATCTTTCTACTGAGCACACTTTACACATTTTAAATTATTACATTACATATTAATGCCTTATATTGATATTGTAATATACTGCTTTGCAGAATGCGTTACGTGGCCGCTTACATGTTGGCTGTTTTGGGAGGCAAAGCCTCGCCAAGCCAGAATGACATTGAAAAAATCCTGTCGTCAGTAGGAATTGAAACTGATGCTGAGAAACTGAAGAAGGTCATCTCCGAACTGAATGGAAAGTCAATGGATGAACTAATCTCCAAAGGTACATCGATGCATTTCTTAAGACACTTGAAAACATTTACTATTTTTGGAAATTAGGCTCAGAAGCTTATAAAACAAAATCTGGTTTCTTGAAATAAATCACTGTTAATTCTTTTAGTCTTGGGCCCAGTTTTTCATTATCTGATTAACTGATAGTTAAATTTTACCTGATGTTTTATCCAGTGGGCTTCATCCATGATGAAGCCATAGGTAAGCTTATTGGCTAAAACTTTAAGTTAAGCTTAATCATAGGTTAACTAGATAATGAAAAACTGGGCCTTAATATTCTATTCTCTAATGAATCAAAACATAAGAAGAGAGTCAGGGATCAAATCTGGGATTGATTATTCTCATATAAAATTGTGATTATTCAAACTAAATAAAGCATTGTTTTGTAATTCTAGGCAGAGAAAAACTATCATCCATGCCGGTTGGCGGCGCGGTCGCTGCTGGTGCCCCTGCAGCTCCTGCTGGTGGCGCGGCAGCTCCAATTGAAGAGAAGAAAGGTAGGTTTATCAATTTTTGATCAATTAACTTCGAAAGCTTAATTCTATTTACACTAAAGTGTAAAATGCATTTCATATATTTATGTTAATACCAAATGTGTGTGAATTGTAAGCAATTTTTTTTATTTTAACAGAGGAAAAGAAGCCGACTAAGGAAGAATCTGAATCCGAGGACGACGACATGGGCTTTGGCCTGTTTGACTAAGGACGTTTTCCTTCCTTCATTTTTGTATTTTGTCATCAGATCGAAAAACATGCTGCATTCTGCAGCAGTGGTAGGAGCAACTACCAACTTTTGTAAACCTTAATCGGGATTGGAGCTGATGCTACTACTGGAGAATAAAGCACATTTTTAACTGAATCAATCAATCAAATCCGACCTGTATATCTCTGCTTCGAACCGCATTGTAACAGCGTTTTCGTATCGCGTGGAGGCGTCACGAGCGAGCGCGTGAAATCTCTGGCGATAACCTTCGGGATGTTTTATAGAGAAAAAGTATTTTAATTAGAGAGGGAATGCGGAGTGGGAGGGGGTGATTCGTAATCGACTGCGTGGAAGTACGTTACGCACTCGTGGCGGCGACAGGTGGGGCAAGGGAAGGGGGGTGATGCGCGAGATCCGCCACAGAGTCCAATCGTGTCAAATCGTTGCTTGTATTCTTCCGCTGGTGTCGGGGCGCTCGCGCCGTTCTCGCTATCTCTCTCTCCCTCCCTCCCCCTCTCTCTCTCTCTCCGCTAACGTCATCGCGATCGTTGGCGCTGATCGCTCGGACGGAAGAACTTGCCTGGCGACGTTATTGCTCAACAATCGTAATCGTCGACCCGCGGCCGCGGCTTCGAACGTTTCTTCGCGCGGCGACGACTTCCACGAGGGATACCCTCATACGCGGGAACTATTTCGAGATAGAGGGGCGGCGTTGGCGGCCATGATGGGTGTCAGCGGCGAGTAGCGACGTTACGCTCGCTCGCTCCTCCGTCAGTCCGGTTTCGCGTTTCGTCGAATTGATGCCGAATATCTCGGGGCGGGACAGAGAGGCGCATACGACGACCGGGAACAGATCCGTAGGTAAGGGAGCACGGTTGGATAGCGCGATCTCGGTTGATCGCGCACAGGGCTAGATCAGTAACACGTCGAGGGGACCGCGGCTGGGAAGCCTCTCTTCACGCTGGAGGACTCGTCGAATAGCTCTGCGAAAATGACGCAGCTACTACCCATAAGGTTCCAGGAACACCTGCAGGTACGTCGCTTGTCGCCCCGCGGTATCTCGGGGACTGCATAGAGACCCGTCATTGGCATTTACCACATCGGCCTTTCTCCTAGAGCACCGGACATTTTCTCTGCCCCCGCATCTCTCGCTCTGTCTCTCTTCCTCTCTCTCACTCTCCCTCTTCCCATCTTTCTCTCTCGTGTGCATCCGTTGGTGTATCGACGATTTACTCGTTTGTCTGTCTCCCCAAAACGAAAGCGCGATATTTCGGGGCTGACGTTACTTTGACAGTTGCAACGGCTCTTTCCCCCCGCGCCTCACCGCCCGCGCGCGTCTTGCGTGAAACCTGATGACGTTATACACCCGACTATCCACCGATCGACTCGCTTCGCGCTATTCTCGCACGGCGGATTTCGTGGCACAGGTTATCCGTCTCGATATCCGGGATTGTCGCGATATCGTGGGCCAGATGAACGAATCCGCGACCTCTTCTATCGTGTTCTCTCCCCTTTTTCTTTTCCCCACCGTACGAGCAGACGCTCTATCATTGGCGACGCATACGCCCCTCGTTTCCGCTTTTATCCGAAACCGTTTCACCTTATCGGACACATTTCATCTGTGTGTCACCGTTTAAGCATTCACGGAAAATGCCCTCGCTCCTTGCCACGTTGCCCACTCGGTCGCGGGACGATGGAGACCGCGCTATTTATTTACAACGTCTATCTCGTACACCGCGATCGAAGCTTTGTTTTAGCGACATATGGCCGTTGTAGTAACATTATACTCTGTTAGAATGTCACATCGTTTTAAAATTAATTTCGTTAATATCCTGCCGCAATCTTATGATTGTACTGGCAGTAGCATAACATTAAACTCAATTGTCGAAGAGTACACATATGCGTATCAAACTCTTTTGAACTCTGTCATAAGAAATTGTATTGTCAATAAAGTTGATTCAATAATAAAGCTCTTCTCCTTAACAACAAACCGTGCTTGAATCATGTTATATCCTCTACCAAAAAAAATTATTGTATGAATTTGAAGAATGTAAGAACTATCTATGTTTCTTTTTTTTTGCAGCTTACGGCTGTGGGAATTAACGCCAGTAATGTCAGCTTCAATACCCTCACCATGGAGTCTGACAAATTTATTTGCGTTAGAGAGAAAGTTGGTGACACTGCCCAGGTAGTGATCATTGATATGAATGATTCCGCCAATCCCATCAGAAGACCAATATCTGCTGATTCTGCAATTATGAATCCTGCTAGTAAAGTCATCGCTCTCAAAGGTAAGCGTATATGGTACATGTGTGTTACTGCTCGGTTTCAGCAAAAAAACATGATACGGGTGATTTAGGTGATGGAGAGAATGTATTATAAAAAACCTCTGAGATTGATTCTGCTTTTCTTGTAATTTGAGAAACAATGTTTCAATCTGTTTTTTCTAAAACGAACCTCCATCTAAGATGATTCTGTAGCAGAGAATGTTGAAAAAAAGGAAGTTACTAAACATTACTAAGAGAAACATTTCATTCTATTTATCTAGCTATGAAGACACTTCAGATCTTCAACATTGAAATGAAGTCAAAGATGAAGGCTCACACAATGACTGAGGATGTGGTCTTTTGGAAATGGATATCGCTGAACACGCTGGCATTGGTGACAGAGACCGCGGTGTATCATTGGTCCATGGAGGGCGACTCAACGCCGAACAAGATGTTCGAACGTCACTCGTCGTTAAACGGCTGCCAGATTATCAATTACAGAACAGATCCGAAGCAGACGTGGTTACTGCTGATCGGTATCTCGGCGCAGCATAATAGAGTGGTCGGCGCCATGCAGCTTTACTCCGTAGAACGGAAATGTTCACAACCGATCGAGGGACACGCCGCCTCCTTCGCTCAGTTTAAAATGGAGGGAAACGGGGAACCCAGCAATCTGTTCTGCTTCGCTGTTAGAACGGTCCAGGGCGCGAAGCTTCACATCATCGAAGTGGGCCAGCCACCCTCCGGCAATCATCCGTTTCCTAAAAAAGCGGTGGACGTATTCTTCCCACCCGAGGCCGGAAACGACTTTCCCGTTGCTATGCAAGTTAGCTCCAAGTACGACGTTATATATTTAATCACGAAATACGGTTATATACATATGTACGATATCGAGTCCGCAACCTGTATATTTATGAATCGTATCTCGGGAGAGACGATCTTTGTCACCGCCCCGCACGAAGCGTCCGGCGGTATAATAGGAGTGAATCGGAAGGGCCAGGTTTTGTCCGTCTCTGTGGACGAGGAAAACATAATCCCATACATCAATGGAGTGCTGCAAAATTCAGAATTGGCGCTGAGAATGGCCGTGAGAAACAATCTGTCAGGCGCGGAGGACTTGTTCGTAAGGAAATTTAATATGCTCTTCCAAAACGGTCAGTACGCAGAGGCGGCGAAGGTCGCGGCTAATGCTCCTAAAGGAATACTCAGAACGCCTGCCACTATTCAGCGGTTTCAACAGGTTCCTGCTACTCAGGGCCAAACGTCTCCTCTTCTACAATATTTCGGCATTCTTCTAGATCAGGGACAGCTGAATAAATATGAGTCGTTGGAGCTGTGCCGACCGGTATTGGTTCAAGGACGTAAACAATTATTGGAGAAGTGGTTAAAGGAGGATAAGTTGGAGTGCAGCGAGGAGTTGGGGGATCTGGTAAAACAGGCGGATCCCACGTTGGCACTCAGCGTTTATTTGAGAGCCAATGTCCCCAACAAGGTCATCCAATGCTTCGCAGAGACCGGCCAATTTCAGAAGATCGTGTTGTATGCCAAAAAAGTCTCGTATACGCCCGACTATATATTCCTTTTGCGAAATGTTATGAGGATTAATCCCGATCAAGGTGTGGCGTTTGCACAAATGTTGGTTCAGGATGATGAACCGTTGGCCGATATCAATCAGATCGTCGATATATTTATGGAACAAAACATGGTGCAGCAATGTACGGCGTTTCTGCTGGACGCGCTCAAGAACAATCGGCCGAGCGAGGGTGCCTTACAAACCCGACTCTTAGAGATGAATTTAATGTCCGCCCCGCAGGTGGCTGACGCTATATTGGGCAATCAAATGTTTACTCATTACGACAGAGCTCATGTCGCGCAATTGTGCGAGAAGGCTGGCTTGTTGCAACGCGCTCTCGAGCACTACACAGATTTGTATGACATTAAAAGAGCAGTGGTACATACGCATTTGCTCTCGCCCGAATGGCTCGTAGGTTTCTTCGGCACTCTATCTGTGGAAGATTCCCTCGAATGCTTGAAGGCCATGTTGACGGCCAACATACGGCAAAATTTGCAAATCTGCATACAGATTGCGACCAAGTATCACGAGCAATTAACGACTAAGGCGCTGATAGATCTATTTGAGAGTTTCAAGTCTTACGAAGGCCTGTTTTACTTTTTGGGATCTATCGTGAATTTTAGCCAGGATCAAGAAGTGCATTTCAAGTATATTCAAGCGGCGTGCAAGACCGGCCAGATCAAAGAGGTGGAGCGTATATGCCGGGAGAGCAACTGTTATAATCCGGAACGCGTAAAGAATTTCCTGAAAGAAGCGAAACTATCTGATCAATTGCCTTTAATAATCGTGTGCGACCGATTCGACTTCGTTCACGATCTCGTTCTATACCTGTATCGCAATAACTTGCAGAAATACATCGAGATATATGTTCAGAAAGTAAATCCGTCGCGTCTGCCGGTGGTCATAGGTGGTCTCCTGGACGTTGACTGCTCAGAAGATATCATCAAGAATCTAATACTGGTGGTGCGCGGACAATTCTCCACTGACGAACTGGTCGAAGAGGTGGAAAAGAGAAACCGGCTGAAGTTGTTGCTGCCGTGGTTGGAGTCCCGCGTTCATGAGGGCTGCGTGGAGCCGGCTACGCATAACGCGCTAGCGAAGATCTACATTGACAGCAACAATAATCCTGAGAGATTTCTCAAGGAGAATCAGTTCTATGACAGCAGAGTCGTCGGCAAGTATTGCGAGAAACGCGATCCCCATTTGGCTTGCATCGCGTACGAGCGTGGCCAGTGCGACCGCGAGCTGATAAGCGTGTGCAATGAGAACAGCCTGTTCAAGAGCGAGGCCAGATATTTGGTTAGACGTAGAGATCCTGATCTTTGGGCAGAAGTACTGTTGGAGAGCAATCCGTACAAGCGACCGTTGATCGATCAGGTTGTTCAAACGGCGTTATCCGAGACGCAAGATCCCGAAGATATCTCGGTTACCGTCAAGGCTTTCATGACGGCCGACTTGCCTAACGAGCTTATCGAGCTTCTCGAGAAGATAGTGCTGGACAGCAGCGTATTCAGTGATCATCGTAACTTGCAGAATCTCTTGATACTAACAGCCATCAAGGCCGATCGTACGCGCGTCATGGAATATATTAATCGCTTGGATAATTACGATGCCCCGGATATCGCCAACATCGCTATTAACAATGAACTTTATGAGGAGGCTTTCGCGATCTTCAAAAAGTTCGACGTCAATACATCGGCTATCCAGGTTCTAATTGAACAAGTCGGCAACTTGGACAGGGCTTACGAATTTGCAGAAAGGTATGGTATATTCATTGCGTACTTTTTCTTTTACAATTTCTTTTACAATTTGCTTAAATAGACTGTTTCGTGCGTAGATGCAACGAGTCGCCGGTATGGTCACAGCTCGCCAGGGCTCAGCTGCAGCAGGGTCTGGTTAAAGAATCGATCGACAGCTTTATCAAAGCGGACGATCCGTCCGCATTCATGGACGTAGTGGAAACCGCGCATCGGACTTCGCATTGGGAAGATTTGGTCCGCTATCTCCAAATGGCCCGTAAGAAAGCACGCGAATCCTTCATTGAAAGCGAATTGATATACGCGTACGCGCGGACCAACCGGCTCGCGGATCTCGAAGAGTTTATATCTGGCCCTAATCACGCCGATATACAAAAGGTAAAAAGTCGTTCGCCCGCGCGCATTTGCGAATGCAACTCGCGCGATTCCTACTAATGTATTATTTTTTTTATAGATTGGCGATAGATGTTTCGACGATAAGATGTACGACGCCGCGAAGCTTCTCTACAATAATGTATCGAACTTTGCACGTCTGGCCATAACGCTTGTCCACCTGAAAGAATTTCAAGGTGCCGTCGATAGCGCGCGCAAAGCTAACTCGACGCGCACCTGGAAGGAAGTTTGTTTCGCCTGTGTGGATAGCGGTGAATTTCGCTTAGCTCAAATGTGCGGTCTGCACATAGTCGTGCATGCGGACGAGCTCGAGGATCTCATCAATTATTATCAAGATCGCGGACATTTTGAGGAACTTATTAATCTTCTCGAAGCTGCTTTAGGACTCGAACGAGCTCACATGGGAATGTTCACTGAGCTAGCTATTCTCTATAGTAAATACAAGCCTCAACGAATGAGGGAACATTTGGAACTTTTCTGGTCACGCGTTAATATACCGAAGGTGGGTTTTCGTTTCTCAAATTAATGTAAAAATCAGTAGCAAATTTGTTAATCACTTGAATAATTTAATGAAAACGATTGACTCGTAGGTGTTACGTGCAGCGGAACAAGCGCATTTGTGGGCCGAGTTGGTGTTCCTTTACGATAAGTACGAGGAATATGATAATGCAGTCCTCGCGATGATGCAACATCCTACTGAAGCATGGCGAGAGGGTCACTTCAAAGACGTAATCACTAAAGTCGCAAACGTCGAGCTCTACTATAAGGCTATACAATTTTATGTGGAATATAAACCCCTTCTTCTGAACGATATATTGCTCGTACTTGCTCCACGCATGGATCATACTAGATCAGTGGCGTATTTCACGCGAACTAACCATCTGCAACTGGTGAAACCGTATTTGAGATCGGTTCAAGCTCTCAACAACAAAGCTATCAACGAAGCCTTAAATGGATTGCTGATTGATGAAGAGGATTATCAAGGTCTCCGAACATCGATCGACGCGTTCGATAATTTTGATAATATTGCGTTAGCACAGCAGCTCGAGAAACATGAATTAATCGAGTTCAGGAGAATCGCCGCATACCTATATAAGGGAAATAACAGATGGAAGCAATCCGTAGAGCTTTGCAAGAAGGATCGATTATTCAGGTAACGTTGCGGCGCATTACTTAAAGATATGTTTATGATATACATATGTGAATCTTATTAATCGTCAATTCGACAACAGGGACGCCATGGAATACGCGGCGGAATCACGGAATGCAGAAGTCGCCGAAGAATTACTCGAGTGGTTCTTGGAGAGAGGTTCCAAGGATTGCTTCGCAGCATGCCTATTTCATTGTTACGATTTACTTCATCCGGACGTCATCTTGGAGCTCGCATGGAGACATCGCATTTTACATTTCGCAATGCCGTATCTTATACAAGTCGCACGAGAATATATCACTAAGGTAAAATAAGCATAAAAAAGTGTACATCCAGCTCTTTGTATCTTTATAGCCAACAGTATTTACAGTATTAAATATATTGAATAGGTCGATAAATTAGAAGAGGCTGAAAGCCGACGCATCGAAGAAACTGATCATCAAGAACATAAGCCTATGATTATGCGTAAGTGTTCTTTTTGATACATTTTCGTGAGTATACATCTCATAAATATTGCGCGAAGTCTAACGATATTTCTTTCTGTTGAATGATTCTGCAGCGGAACCTCAGCTAATGCTGACTGCAGGGCCAGGAATGATGGCACCTGGCTACGCGCCTCAAAACGTATACGGTACACCCGCACAAGTGTACGCGTCCACCGCAGCCTACCAAGGTTACGGTATGTGAAATACATTTAAGGAGACAGATCAACAAAGTCTACTTTTCTATAAAGTTTAGGTAGAATGAGATTGTTTTGTTAGCTTAATATCGTCAAAGCGAATGCGAATGAATATCATTAGAAAATGATAAATTGCCACATTTAGATCATGATAGTGTAAAGAATAGCGAAATGCATTGAGAAAAGGCAATACGCTATCACACGCTACCTAAATGTGAATCTGTAATTTATAGGAGAAACGATATTATATTTCATGGTTTAGAGAGCTGTTCAACGCGAACTTTGCGTGAAAAACGTGTTATTTAAAGAATTATGTTATTTAAAAGAAAGATCATAAAACGGAAAAAGTAATTTTTTTCTTTTTTAATGCAATTTACTGAGATTTTTTAATTGAATTATCATTGCAGTCAGTAAAAAAATATATATACGTTGTGTAAACAAAGTATAATTTCCCTGTCTTGTACTAGCACATATGTGTGCGTCTACGTGCCTTTCTTTTGGGCTACTAACAGGAAGCAAGCTTTTTTGAGCAATATCGTAATTCGGAAGCAAAATCAACTGTAGATCACAATTACATATGTCGTAATTTCTGTACAGATTAACCAGTTGCTTGTTTTTCGGCGAAATTTTTTTCAATCTCTTTCATCACGTATGTAAACGTGTTTTGATAACACGTTTCTTCTCTTTTTTTTTTTACCTTTGAAAAATGTTAGCATTGTTCAAGATATACACTCTTGAAACATTTTAGCGTGTGATGAATCACAGGGAAAATGAGAGCCCTTGCAAAATTGAAATGTAATAAAAGTATCTTTTAGATCGGGGTAGATCGCGTATCGTTATATCAGTATTATAACGACGAGATCAAGATGGAAGAAAAAAAACTGTAGACACATCAGAACATGTTTGGCGTATCTATAATAACATATACATCGTTCTAGATCTACCTGTATGTACATTTGCTTGAACATAATACGATGATACATGTTCGCCAAGCTAGCTTGATTTGCGTAAATGAATAAATCATCAAATAAATTATAGATACTGAAACAGACGGTAAGACCTTTATTGTCTCATTAATGTACCGAAAATGCATAAAGTAGTTTGCCCGAGTTTTTCGCCCGATCTGCGCATCATGTATCATGCTTTTTAACCTTTCGCTATTCATTGCGCAAGAAGATCAATTATGGACAACTAGAGTTCGGAGAAGACATTAAAGATAATTTGATAATAAAGTTCACAGCACGATCGTCCACTGATCACATCGTTCGTACCGTAGTTTTGGTAATATTTTCTACTCGTTTTCTCCCACATATAACGTGTGTGCATAATGTTACTCAAAGTTATTGATCGTTGATCATTATATAGCTTGTTACAGACTACGCCTAAATTATACAAATATTAAGATAAATTAGAACGCAATATTTCTAGAAAAAAACCATGTTTTGTTAAACTTGTTTTTTTTTTCCTTTTGAAATATTTATGCATGTATAAAGTGTTTCAATACATCAGGATCAATATGTACAAGCAAGAAAAAAAAGAGAGATTAATTTTGTAGTACATCTTACCTTTAACATTCCTAAATATAAGCTATCATTCTCGCGTAAATTGATATCTCGGTTTTTTTTCATTACATCCTAAGATATAGCGGATTGTAGTATGTAGTCTTTTTATTTAGAGAAGTGCGCAAAGAACGAAAGTTTATATCGGCGAAAAGGTCACGTTACTATTATGCCCAAGTAAAAAAAATTGTATCACGTAATAATGATGGAGCGAACGTGCGCAAAGTTCGTTCGTCTCGTTTTCTATAGTCTTCTTTATCGCGCAATACTTTTATTTATTTTTTTTTTGTACTCCACAGTTGATCTTGCAGTGATCCAGCTGTATATATTACATATTAAAAACGTTATGTCGAAAGAGAAGGAAGAGGTCAGTAACATGCCCTGGTACTATATTTCACTTCGATCTTAGCGAATAAAATTGTAGAAATTGATAAACAAATATAGTTGTTGTATTAATTGAAAATAATTATCATTGTATCAGTGTCATGTTTGACCACTGTGGTTTTAATGGAACGTGGGTGAACACACTTAAAAAAAAAATAAACATTGTTCAATAGTTATGCACACCTTTCCATATAAACATACGACACAAAGAGATTTACACATATACATATACATTATATATATATAAATATAATGCTATATTATATATATAAGATTATATATATACTGTACCATGTAAGTAGTAAATAATACATTTACCAATCCTGTAATTGTAATATTCTATGATAATAATCTGCAAAAGAATACTGAAAGATATGAAGAAATAAAATAATTCTAACATCTATATACGAAATTAAAATAATTTCAGCAAAAGGGTTAATCACATAGTTATATTATCCGTATACTAATTTATTTATCATATTTTTTTATTTTCCTCTGCAACATGACTTCTTTATCAAGATTTGATGCTAATTTATGAATCTTTGTAGGTGGCGTCAAATTTAAATACATTGTATTAAATATTTATCACAGCATTATAATTGAACTATTCTTAAGCTTTTTTTTTGCTCGTTTTTCTGGCTTTACAGAAAGTTCTCTTCCAAATGCTTTTAATGTTACACCATCGTCCAAGTGAACATTAATCTTAACCACATTCTTTGGTATCGCTGAAAACGGATAAAATATCGTTAGCAATACAAAAATATTATAAACTTTTATAAGGAATTGTATCAAAATAAATATATTTAAGTAAAAGACTTGAGAATTAACAAAATTAGAATCTAGTAAAAAAGGCTAATAAGTTGTATCAATGTATATAATGATAATAGCAGCAAGTGCATATACATGTATGTTATATGATGTGCTTAGGAAAAAGATCAACAAATGTACATTAGCACATTGCTTACTTCGAATAACATTGTCCATTCCACAAACTCTGAAAGTGTTCTGTGTATCTTGTATGACGATTCCTGCAACTCCTATCAGACTGGGACATATTGATCTATCGATCGAGATTTTGGCACCGTGAAAGTCAGCTTTCACTAATTGTAAGTTTACATTCTCCCAATTTGGGCTGCTAGGATCCTTTGGTATACTTGCAAATGATTCAATGCCGAGCATTTCTCGCATGTACTGTAACCATAATTGATTTAAGTGCAAAAGATCAGAATATTTCATCTGATTCCTATTGCCGATCCTGCCCAAACCAAGGCGTAACCTCTTCCTGTTGGAGAAGCACTTGCCTTTCTTCACTTTCTGCTTAAACTTTGGTTTTATCTTGTTAAGTATAAAAGTCTAAAATTAAAAAAAAATCTTGGCTAATAATTATATTTCTGTGAGATTACTCCTTTATTTATCTTATATATTATGTACCTTTCGCAAATCATCCGGAATAGATTTACGATCGGATGATGGCAACAAGTTTTGTAAAAAGTCAATGACATATTGCTGAGTGTTCTCACAAATCTTGATGTGACTAGTCAGGCTTTTGGGAAGTGGGGTGCACACCTCTGGAGAATCGGTATTATTAATGTAAGAACGAAAAAATTGATTGTGCACGCCAATACTCACTCGTACAGCTCGACATGTTTCTGTCATTTAGAAACAATGATTCTTAAATTGTTCTTTCAAACTGTCAGATCGCAATTAAAAATTTTAATTATCTTCGCGTGTCGAAATATTGCAAAACTCGTGATTTTCACGAAAGCAAGAAATGCTTTCAATGTACAGAAGTTATTGATAAATTAATTAAATCAACAAATTGGAATACTAATGACAATACCAAGCCGAACTCTCACACAGAATTACGCGCTGTGCACTGTGCATAGAATAGCGTAAAATACGTCCCAGTCCCAGAAGATATGAATGAGATGGACAAGAAGCATCGTTACTACGTCACATTGCGTCTACGATCGACTAATCGTACCACTCTCGATGAGCCAACGATAACACGACACGATCGATCGAATTCGGTCCGGAGAGCCACCATCTAATTCGTTTCGCGCATCCATGGCTGAAGCCAATCGAGGCGAGCCGAGGCGAGCCGAGCGCAGCCGAGTATGAGCCAACCGTAACTGCGGCAAGTAGAGATGGAGAACTGAAAGACACGTACAACATGGCGGAGGCCGTTGTGGACGGGAGTCCGATGTCTCGGTTTTTTTGCCACAAATGCAGCGTCGAAATCGAGCGTCTGCTGCCGGTAAGTGCGCCGCAATGTTCCCCGCCACGTACGGCTGCCGGTCCGCGCCGGGCAATGCGGAATCGCCGCAGCGGAATGCCCGTTTTCCCCGCGGGGTAGCTGTCACCCCGTGTCATGTGCGGAAATTCCGTTGCTTTCCCCCCTGCGACGAGCGATGCTCGTTACGATCCTACGCGCGGAACAACGGTGTCGATGACAACGCACTTGTCACTTTCCTTGTCATCTCAAAAATTTCGACGATCACGCGGATCGCAAATCGCATTCGCGACGTTTACGCCTTTGGAACGATCTTTCCCCCCCGGAAATCATGCTACGCACATTCTATACGAGCGTTGTCCTCGATCCGAATCCCATCGTTTCTCGGACGATGTGTTCAAACCATGTCAGACAAAGCATGTTTCTTCCTCGATTTAACTACTCTGGGATTTTCCGGCCAATCGATCTAACTCACTCTTTTCGTGTACGGAATTACCAAGCGTATAAATAAATATGCATCAATCTGCTCTTTTCTTGTATCACATTACATTCTTTGTTTCACTTAAAATGCGACAACTTGTATGTTTGCAATCTAGAAAGAGAAAGGCACATGCAAGTTTTATTTTTCTCGTTGACCTTTTTTAAAATATTTCTGAGATGTGTATAAAGATATTACTGTCTCATTTTACTACAATTGTTATTAGAATTATTTATTATTATAATTATTTATGAAGATATTAATACATCTTTATATTTTCATTTTGTTGCATTAGTTAAACATTATAAAAAGAAACGATGTTTATTTTGCAATGTTTAACACAAGCATATATATATATATATATATATCAGATAATTTGTCGAGATAGGTCAAGGACTTTGCAAGCTAAATTGTAACTCGGACCTTCTCATAACTAACATTTTGTTTTCAATTAGAATTACACATGTCCACGATGCGCATGCGGTTTCATCGAAGAGCTGGAAAGCAGCAGCAACGAAGGCAGCTCAGGTATGGACATGAACAGCGAAGACTTGAGCGATGGAGATATTGACATCTTGACTTACAACGTGAGTAAATTTTATAATTAAGCCAGAAATTATTGACAGTTATCTATCAAAAAGATATAAATATAAGTACATATGTGTATTCGATGCAGCCGATGCTCTCAGCACAGCGCGTTGACCGTGATCGTGACATAATAGAGATGATAATGGGTCTCTCGAATACCTATACCAATCAACAATTGAATACCAATCAACAACCGGGTGGAGGCAATAGGAACTATGTGCTCGGGGGCAGAAGAAGGTCTAATTGGTCTCGCAACCCTCAAGATGGACGTCGCAGCAGGTATCTTTCCTGTGCCAAACTATCACATTTATGTTGTGTACAGCAATACAAATTTCAAAAATTTTTTCAATTTGAATGTTTGGTAACAAATTTGATAGATGGCACGTCTGGCCCTCCCCGTTTATCTCTTTTGTTCTCAGTGCAAATGTAAAATGTTACACTGATCATACTTATTTTAATCCATGTCTCTTGTGCATGATATTGGTGTGGAAATTGGTAAGATAATAGTTTGATATTTCTACCCAAATAGCACTCGTAGAAGACAAGAAAGCCTACCGGTGCCTATAGAGAGTTTCATACAAGATTTTATCTTCAATCTCTCAGGAGCAGCGAGTCTGAGCAACTCCGTGGGACAAGATGCGCAGCCGTCTGTGTGAGTTGTTTTATTTTATGTGATAAATACGGCTTAAGCCGTATGATTGTAAAATATAGATGCATTATGTTCTTTCTTTATCATAAATATATGTAAAGTGAATTGATATTTTACTTTTAACAGCATTTTAATTTACATATTTTTAAGATATAAATACATGTTATACTATTCCATTTCTGTTGATATTTAAATATTGGACTTTTTCCATATTTTTTCTACAACTTTCTATATTTTAACCTTGTTACTTTATTACATATGTGTATTTTCATAAAACTATACACAAATTGTCATCAATTGTCAACATGCTTTCTCAACAGTGATGGCAACAGTAAATATTTAAAAAGTTCACTCATCCATGGGGGTACAAAGTCATTAACAATTTTAATTTAATCTTTAGTATTACTAAAATAAAACAAAATAATGTAGATTCAATATTAGACTGTTCTTGGGAAATCCTGGAGATTATGTTTGGGGTCGCGATGGATTAGACGCTATTGTTACCCAATTATTGAATCAAATGGATGGTACTGGACCACCACCTTTATCACGCAACCAAATCGATGAGATTCCTACTACTACTATAACGCAAAGTCAAGTTGGTTAGTATTCAATGGTATATGTATCGATGTGTAGTTTGCGATATCTATGTACATTTATTACCTCTTAAAACTATTTTTTCTTAAGTGTTATATTAAGCTACTTTGATACATAGAAATATCTCCGCTTTCAACTATGTTTGATTTATTTTATCTATAGTAATCGTTATTTTTTTATATTTTATATAATTCTCTTCTCTTCTTTACGCAGACTGTAAGCTACAATGTTCCGTTTGCTGGGAAGACTTCAAGCTATCGGAACCTGTTAGACAATTGCCATGCCAGCATGTCTATCATGCACCGTGCATTGTACCTTGGTTGGAATTAGTAAGTTGAAAATTTTTCATGTTTTATCAACAATGCCACTCATATCAGAGATAATTTTTTTCTTTAATTTTCTTTTCATTTTTTCTAGCACGGAACCTGTCCCATTTGCAGACAGAACTTGGGAGATCAAAATCAAGCTGAAGCAAATCAAGATACTGCAGCCAATATAGCCGGATCCGCTTTAGCCGGATCCAGTTTTGCTGCTTTATTCAGGCAAGACCTGTGATGAAGTTTTTATTGTATCAAATTTCTATCTTCAAAACATTGGTAATACTTGATTTAATGTTTACGAGTTTAATTTTTTATGCAATAGATAGCGGTTATTGTGGGAGAAAGTACATTAGGCTTGCTGCCTTGTTTGCGTAGTTTCTCGTTTCTGCCTTTATATTTTTATTTATGAAAATAAATTCATAAATATTTTTAAACATTGTTACGATATGTAATATAGGGCAGCAAACGAAGCAAGCAGAACAGGACAGCCAATTAGCCGGACATCGTCCACTTCGTCATCTACTTCATCAGAGTAGCTTCAGTACTTGTTCAAGTGAGATTTGAGAGTGATATTTTTCTTTCAACTCCAGTTTCGTAATTTAGCCGAATGTATATCTATTTTTAACACAATGATATCACTTCTGGCACTCTCTTGCCTTTAGTAAGGCATATATCTCTTTACAGATAAAATGTGTCGACTACAAAAAATTTGAACTATCACTTGATTGATATCTCAATGTAAAGTGCTGAGTTCAATGAACGAATGCCGAATTCGATTCACCGTTTCGTTTTACATTCAGCAAATTGTACTATCCGATATCGACCGAAATAAAATCATAAATCAAATTGTTACATTTGTCTCTGCCTGTTGCGCTATTTTAACATTCAACATTAGGACATGACGTATGTTAAACATGTCTCACCATCTTTACTAATGCCATTTGAATTTATAAATATTTAGATGGTTATTGGAATGTACCAGGCATTGACGAATCATACACTCTGTTACATTTCGGAGCAGAAAGGGACTTTTAATTTATAATTTAATTTCAATAAAAATAAAAAAAAAGAAAAATATTCTGCAAAAGCAACCTACGTAGTCGTTATAGACGTTATTTATGCGTGGGCAGTTTTATTTTGTGTAGCGTTAATTCCAGCAAACTCGGAACAGATCAAATTTTTTGTTATCTATATGTAAAAGTATAATTTTTACTCGTCGCCGAGGCTCAGTAAAATCGATACATGTAAGCTTACACAGTATAATCATAAAAATTTGAAAACAAATTAATAAATTCAGATGATAAATATGATGCAATATAGATATTGAGAATGCTTGAAGATAAAAATACTACTTCCTACAGAAAAAAAAATATATGTACTTCGAATTAGAACATGTGAGTTAAGAAATTTAGCAGTTAAAAAGCTAAACAGAATTAATATAAAACATCTGCATATCAAAATTTTATTTTTCTCTTTTTTTGTAATTTTTTTCTTGTGAGTAAAAAATTAGTAAAAAACTAGAGCATTGATGTTCATAATTCACTTCATTTTTAAATGTAATCGTCTAGCTGTTGTAATATGTATCTATACCTTAATGTCTGAGTCTCGGCGAATAAAGACGCATGAGTGTGTAAAAAATTCGCTTTGTTCAGTTTTTCTAACGTGTAAAAACATTTTTGTAACATGTATCTGACATATACATTAATTTTGAAAAAACTAATTTTTACAACGCAAATGCATAATACATGAATAATACACATTTGTGACAGAAACTAGTAGCATAAATAAATAAAAAAAAAATATATATATATACACACATTTCTATATAACAAAGATACTTGAAAGAGAATATGCGCACTCATGGAGATAAATCCTTGCATTCGCATTTGTGTAGTTTGCAGCAATCGACGAAGTTACACACATTGTATAAACATAAAATAGGATATAGCGTAAAAAATATGGTTAGAAATTATCTAAATTCTTCCGGCCGATGTTACTGCGTATGCAGTTGAAATGGATTACTTTCGCTCTATCTTTGTACATACGCGATGAACAAGCATTCAGCTAGTATGCGTTAACAAAACAAAAAATATCGCGCTATACTACTAAACGTCTGTTTAAATTTTATGCTTTATACATAATTCTGTTGTCCATTTTTCTGTTCGATGATAAAATATTGTTTTATGAAAGTTAAATATTAAGATAATAAAAGGAAGAATTGAGTTTGCATATGGAGGACTATTATTGAATTTCTTTTTTAATGAGTAAAATTCAAAGCAAGAACGCCACAGTATGTGTACAGAAAAGTTACTACAATTTGTCTACAGCAAACCGTAGCTTCACTTTAAATTTGTATTTCAAAATAAGAAAATGATTCTTTACATTCTTGTGAAACCTTATGAGGCTTGCGAATTTTGCGTTATTGCAAATTATTTTGCTTGGATATGTCCGAAAGTTCGGGATCGATCTTTTTTAAAATTATTTCGTTTCTATGTATAATAGAAAATGACAAAGAAATATCTGTCACAATATTACATTGTGTTTAAGATTAACAGTTGATTCAATTATAACATAAATATATGAATGTAATTAATGCAAAGATGAACATTATTGACCTAACAGTAGCGACGTTTAAAGTAGCATTGATACGACAAAGTTTTCAGGAGAAACATATTTTCTTTAAACACTATGCTCTTTACGTTCCTGATACTTTTCGATGTGTCAACAATAAAGCAGCGATATTTGTGTTTATTATATAAAGTAAAATGGAATATTTTTCATTTGTTATGTATGTATAATATAAATATACAGAATTTAACGATGTTTATACATGCTTTCTAGCAAATGGTAGTCTGTAAATTTATTAGTAGAACATTATGGGATATATTTATTCGTCAATAAAGAAAGAGATCTAATATAATGTGAGATACAGACGCGTTGTTTTTCTCCAACACTTTTATTAGCATTTCTCATATTGGAAAAACGGCAAACGCGATGCGAAAATATAATAATTTTATTTATATAATTCCCCCCCTCCATTTCTAAACTTCGATATTTATTCCGCAACTAGCTGTTTTTGTGCGAATAAAGATCCAATACAAATGAATAGAAATGTAATATAACAGTGCGAAGTATAAAGTATCCATTTAAATGGAGAAATGTACGAAGCTCGAGATAACGAGAAAAATAATTAAAAAAATTTTATTTCTAAATTTATGAATTTATAATCGAATTAGATCGAAAACTAATGAGTTGAATTAATAATCTAATTTTTTAATAATTATGATGACCTCACATATCTTAAACTTCATACGTCTCACCACTAACTAGGTACCGTGTACTCCGTATCGTTTACATTTACATTCTGTTTTTTTTATACTTACATAATTATATTTATTGCAAGACAGACAACTTTGTTTTGTGTTATTTGTAATCTATTATATGTACACAAATCGATTCAAAATTCAGGCAAAACTTTTCTAAAATAATATAGTTCCGTGTGCAATATATTACGAAACAATCTGGTTTAAAATAACTGGATAAATTAAAAGCTAAATATCTCTTGACTCCTTATGTAATATCAAAAGATGTTTTTACAAGTGTAAAATTTTCTCGTGCAAAATTGTAGTGTACATTGATTTACATTATATACATACATATATTATATATATATACACTATATATATATATATATATATATACACAAATAATCGCAAT
>QKQZ01053010.1:0-17789 GCA_003595255.1 Solenopsis fugax
GGCGACGCCGCCGCTGCCGCTGCCGGTCGACTATCGATTTTTCCGCGCAGCCTCCGCGACCGGAACACGCCGGTGCACGTCTCTGCTCTAGCTAGTCCTGTCGACGGCTTGCCTATCCTGCGAAACTGTCGGGTCGATTCCTGTTTTGTCCCCTTCGCCACAGACCTCCCATCGAATAGACGTCTATCAAAAAGATATCTCCGTGACGTCTTCGATCGAGATGAGATAATTATGATAATAGACCCGGAAACTGAGAGGTGGAAGCTGCGGTTGATTTGATTGCGATTGCTTGGAGAGATGCTCCTGACTGTAGCCAGAAGCAAAGATTTCCCCTGAACACTGAAAAAAAAATCTGGTTATAACTATCAAATGTATAGTGAAATAGTACTGAAAATTAAATATTTTGTCAATATAACCAAAAATAATTTTATTTTATTACTATATGTTTTGTAAGTATTATCAAATCTGATATAAGTTACTAAATATTTAGAAAAGTAAAATTATTGTTGGTTACATTGACCAAATATTTAATTGATACTATTTCACTATACATTTGGTAGTTATAACCAGGATTTTTTCAGTAGAAGAAGTAGAAGCCAAACTAATAATGTCCATTACTTCAATATCGTTTAAGCGACAATGATGAGCGATAAAAGATCGCGAATAATGAGAATGCATGATTTTATATTAGACCCCGGGGATGCAAATTTATATCGTGTTGGTGGGTTTGGTCGCACCCAGTTCCATCGTCCTTTTATTCTGCGGGAGTCTGGATCTTGATTTTTATCTTGTTTCTTTCGCGTCTGGTATATGCGGTGATACAGACTCTTCTTTCAATTGCCTCGCTCAGAAGAATAGTTGAGGACCATGATAAGGTAATCGGAGATATTATCGCACTGATAAACGATCATGTTTATTGAACTTTTCCTGCGGCAGTCTTCTTACAATAGCTTACGCGTGTTTTATCACAAGAAATTATGGATGTAACTAACAATAATATGACAACGAATGTCGAATTGTTCCTAACGATTGTTACGCTGCTGATTAACTTCGTGCCGATTCTTCGCGTGTCTACGCGCTTAACGACATTATGACTATATAATTATTCACGGTAACACGAGCACGCATTGCTCTATTTAACTATAACTGAACTGTAATTAATTTAATTACTTTACGCAAATAAATAATATTAATTTACCTCACAGACCTTCACATATAGCTTACGATTAATCGTTGGTGTGTCACTTGTAATAAAATGATCTCTTAAAGTCACGACATATTGTACTTTAATCAATTTTAATTCATACAATGGCTCGCGCAATAATTGTTTTTAGTAAAATGTATTTCTTTAAAATTTAAGTACTTCTTATTACGTGCGAGTTTAGTAATCGGCTTATCGCGGAAGTGAGGCGCTCGCATAAGACGCATTCGATATCGACTATTATTCTCAGCACGCAGAAAGTTCTAACAATATCACGAGAGAGAGAGAGAGAGAGAGAGAGAGAGAGAGAGAGACAATTTTGTTAAAACAATTCATCACGTCGTAGAGGAAACTCCCAAAGATACTTCACTGTGATCGTACGTTACGTTTTTATTGAATTAAGATGCGCATAGCAGAAAACTCGCAGGGCCTAAAAGGTTACTGCAGATTGAACTCGCTCGTTGAAAAGCGACGCAAGCGATCGATCATTTCAATCCGGTCGTCCGAGATGGAAGGCCGAGATTAAATATCCATTGTGTGGCCGCTATGTGTCTGGATAACATCCGCCGTGCCATTGGACAGTTTCGGGTAGTTTCGAACGATTCTAATTACAAACATAGTCGGCCGCAAGAGAAGGCAATAAAGCCCTGAGGGTAGATCAAAACTTCGTCGATTATCGAATCTGCTTGCTCGAGCAGGAAAAGTCAGACATCGCCATGCTATCGTAGGTGCCATGTGTTCGTTTTAATTATGATTCGCGACGGTAGAAGGCAAGTGGCGCAGACGATGCAGCAATATTATATGTTCTAATGATATCATTCATCTTCCAATTAAGCGTGTTCATTCTCAGCAAAATTTAACATGTTTATTTAATCATCTGCCAGCCCATTATTAATCATTTTTAAATCGAGCAAAGTTTAGTATATCCATTTAAACAGTTTTTTTTAAAGCTCAAGATTATTCCGTAATAAACATTTTTATCTTTTTATTATTATTAAAACCACAAATGATCTGTTTCCATAACAACAAAGGAGTCTATTATTCTCAGGATTATATTTTAAAAATATTTTTATCCGTCATTACCATTCGTGTATTATAACGAAGTTATAATTTTCAATTAAATTGAAATCTGCTTATAAAAAAAAGAGAAAGAGCAAAAAAGAAGAGAAGGAAAAATCGAACAGGAATCAAATTGGCATGGTCAGAGGTAATAACAACGAAAAAATGAGTGAATAAAGTCGCGAACAAACGCGCCGTATTTTCTTGCTGCCGGCCGCGGCTGATCGTGAGCAGATGAGTCTACTTATAACCAGTAGTGGTACTCGATCTGTGGTCGAACAATAAGGGAAGTTAGCTTACGCTAGCGTTTTGTCTGCGGGCGATGAGTGATCTGTGAAATTGAGATGAAAAAGATGTCGGGCGGATCTACCAGATCCCGCCATGACACACGCGGTACGCAGGGGAAATATATATATGTACACGACGACCTCACGAAGCACGAGATGACAACAAGAATGACAAAGGATCTCATTAACGGCGCTGAGAAATATCTCACACGCGGGGAAATTTGATCTCAATATGGATATGTATCACGGTCACATCCAGAGACGTTTTGATACGGAATGTAGGACAGCACGATAAATTCCCCAGATTACAACAAACACACAAAAATAGGCAACACATTAATTTCAATTTTTTATCTGTTATTAATCTTTTGTGAGGCAAAGGCACATCAGCACTGTTAAATGATACGCGCATTATTCGGATCAATTTTGATATGGGTGTAATCCAGGGGGGGGAGGGGAATCCACAAACCCTACCGAAATTTTTTATTTATTTTTTCATTTTTAATTAATAAAAAATACAACTTTACTTTTGATTGAGTAAATTTTTTGTCACATAAAATTTTTTTTCTCCCCATTATGACCATGTAAGTAATTTCTGGAACTTCTGTTAGAGCTTTAATAGAATGCCTGATGTATCAATTTTCATAAAGTTTTTGAACCGAAAAACAGAATATGCGATATGAGATATTGATAAATTAATATCTCATTAATATGAGTACTCAGTTTAATATCCTTTTTTAATAATATCATATCTAATATCATTTTAATATTACATTTTTAAAATTAATATTTAGTAATATTTTTCATGCAACAGATCTTTTTATGTTCTTGTCTAAATTTAGAAAAAAAAATTTTTTTTAAGAAAATGATGAATATTTTATATGTAATAACAATGGTATTAATAGGAATATTAAAGAATTAAAATTTTCGTTTTTAATAACTGTACTTTGCATATACTTTTTTCGGGAAAAAAAAATAAAAGTTATGATTTACAAAACCTAATATTTTTTGCATATAAAATCAGGAACGAGAAGATATTCTAAGCTTTAAAATATCTACGAAATAATTCATTAACGCAAAAAATTGTATAATAATGAAATTGATAATCTTTCTTCCTTCAGGAATAAAATCTTGAATACGTCATGAATTTTGTCAATGTTAAAACGAGCAAGAAAGTCTAAACGAACTCATACATAGTTTAAAACATTTAAAAAACAATGAATAAGAAATTAAATATTTGATTTCAGCAGTTGTATATTTATAAAAAAAAGTAAAAAGGGGATGATATTTTGCAATCTTTTTCTTTTACAAAGTTGTAAAGTATTTTGTCAATGCTGCGGTAAGAGCTGCAGTTAATAATGATATTTCGTCAAACAAAACTTTTCTGGAAGGAAAATAGAGAAGGAAACACGTTTATTTATAAATATTCAAAAGAGGCAGTGGACGATAACCCTCTAAATCGTTTTTTAAGGCGTGAATGATGACGACATATATCTCCGATCGTACACAAGGGAGGATTCGAGTGAGTGCGCTTCAAGTATCACATGTGGAAGGTCCTTCTTGAGCGAAATGATAAAAGAGACGTTCTCCGAGGGACACTCGGAGAATGGGGATAAATTCAGGAAGCTGTAAATCTCGTGAAAATCTCTCGTCGAGGCAATGCGACCGAGGACGGTTACAAGATGGTCATCAACGAAAGATACACAGGGTATCGGCCAAAAAAAACGTGTACACATGAAAGTGCGTCTTTTCCGCGATTATACCAAGGATAACTAGACGACCCAGCATTCGAATTCACTGACTTATTCTCTTCTACTTACAGCCTGTGTTTTTTTTCTTATGCGCTAAAGTATAATTTAATTAATAGGCTTCCTGACGTAGATCAAGCGAAGTGGAGACGATTGCTAAAGTAAAAAGTAAGATGGAAAGAATGAAAAGCACAGAGCGAACAGTAAAGTGTGTCAAAGTGTAGCGAAGTATGCCAAAAACCAATGGAGGATGGAATGACATTCTCCCGTGATTTCTGTCCGTATTCTGTCGTCCTTCGACGAAATTCGTATATGAACTAAATAGTGCAATGCTTTTTATAATAAGCGTGAGTTACGGTATAGACTGTGAAAACAGTTTTATTTGCGTAACATAGTACATAGTACACGTAAAATCTCTGCATGAAATTAAATGACTTCCTACGTCTTACCGCAAATTAAAATAGAAAAGATGGTATTATATTTAATCCCCCCATTTACATTTTATACAATAATTTTGTTAATAATCAATATTTTAAATTGATTTACAGCTATATATTTACAATATGTTGTTCAATTGATTTTAGAAACAAAACTATAAAATATTTATTACTTAAGGTCTATTATTTATAAAAATGTGATGCATAATGGATCGAAGAAAAACAGAGATGATAATATGGCCCCTTCTTTAGAATAAATTTAAAAAGTTGAGTTCTGTTTAAAAAACAGTATTTTGTTATAAAATTAATACTAGTAATACTAAGATTCTGCTATGATCATTTGTTAACCTTCTCTCAATTTTAATTACGTTATCACGGTCTTATATTAATTACTGATAATTATTTGTTGTAATTGTGTGATAAAGTTGGAACGTTATTGTACGGACGAACGTATGAATGCATGTGTCGCTAATTTAGAGTTCAGAGCTTCCTTAATTCCCATAGCGTACTCGCTAATGCCGTACTTATAACGTCGCGCATATCGCTGGTGGATTTTCGCGAGAATTTCTCGAGGCTCGGCCGAATTTACGGAGATTGACCAACAAGAATTACGCTTCGTAGCTGTCGTCGGTCACCCATCACGCGACATCCGTCGTCCTAATTTTCCTCATTAATGCGATCAATCATACAAAAATGCACAGGTCTTTTTGTATTGTTGCGCATGAAAATATGTCCAGGTGACATCTAAAAACATTAATCCGTTAGAATTACATTTTCTCGCGAATTTATGACACTACGATCGGAACGGAGATTTTGTTAACTTGGCCTTGCTCCAATTTACTTTCTCTAATCTAATTTCATATCTGTATCAATAAGATTTCAAGAGCTGCTTTAAATTTATTTATTACATATATGTATCTGCTTAAGAGACTTTCTCTCACTGTTAAATTCAATTTAAGTTAAGCCAAGCAAATTTGCTCGGTAAAACCGAGGTAACCAGGTCATATCGTAGACATCAAAGGGGAATTTTATCAGTTTTGATTCCAAGGTTTCCAATTACAGCTCGATGTGCTTTAATACGAGCCGTGGTTAATTTTCAAGAAAACTTTGTACGACTTTTCGACAGGCTTTCTTCCCCCTTTTCCCGCTGGATGTCGGAAGGAACCAGAGTTTCAGACGTAAATGAAAATGAAGAATAATTAGCTCTCGAAGATAGAAGCAAGTTTCAAATCACAAAATATATCAAATCCTTAATTACGCGATACGTTATCATGAATGCAACTGCAAGACGATAGAATCGTTTGCCTCGACGAGGCGAGATAAAAGATGCATTCGTAAACTCTCTCGCGTAGCTTACGCGGAAATTGTTGGCCCGTCCCCTTCGTTTTGCGTTCGACGATCCTCGCCGGCGCCATTATCGAGGTGCTTCGCAAGCTTCACGTCTTTGCGGACGTCGAATTTACTGTCTCTCGCCCGGGGAAGCGTGGTTTCATCAATTTTTGATCGATCGCTTTTCGCTCCGACTTGCACCACGTCGAAGATGGAAGAGAAGCGATCCTGCCTTCACTTTGGACTCGTACTAAATTTTACGCGTGAACGCTTTTGCCTGCGCGTCCTTCTATCTCTTCTTTTTTTTACGCCCGTCCGTTCCGCTTGCTCTCTTAACGACAGCTGCTCAAAACGCCGTGGAAAGTTTTCGCATCGGTAATTTAATAAACGATATGAAAACGATCCTCGCGTGAACAGAGAAACATGCCGCTGTGCACTTTCATATTCCATCAAAATAATATAAATGCATATTAATGCATTAATATATTATATTAATATATTATATTGTCATTTCTAGCCACCGTTTTGTGCAATCTTTTTGTATTACGTTTTGTGTTACCTATTATTAAGAAGTTATAATAAGAAGCGAAATAAGAGTTTGGTAATATAGTGAAATAATTAAATATTTGGTTAATATAACTAAAAATAAGCTTACTTAAATATTTAATTAGCATTATTTCACTCAACATTTAATAGCTATTACCAAACTCTTTTTTTAACGTACATGCGCGAGATATTCAAATTTCTTAGATTATGCACATTGCATTTGATGCACATCTATCGAAAATATTTATGAGAAAATATTTAGATCCTATACATTTCCACAACTCAATCGACTTAAAAATAATAAATCAATTTGATAAAGATTTCGAAATTTTTCCGAAATATTATATTTTAGGTTTTTCGTCGATAAGATATACTGTGGAAAAAAGAAAACTAGATCACTAGGTTGTCTCCAGTGGCCCATACGTTTTATCGCGCGAAACGAACGCGACGGTCTTTCTAGTCGTGATCGATCTCATTCGTACTATTGATCCATTCCCCGCATCAATGATGCATCAAACCATGCAAGCTTTGCCACGTAACCGGCCATTACGAGCGTTTAAAAATATTGAACTAATTATTCCCCATTCCTTGATGTACGCATTTATAACTTGTTTATAAATTTTTCATGCCGCAATTTTTTACGCAACCTGCATTGTTTCGAAAGATTGTTTGTGTAAAGTATCAGTGCTTATTTGCACATATGTGTATTATCGAAGATTAAATTTCGAGTCAACTGTGATTTAAAGTTATAGCGTAAAATAGAGTGATAAAATAAAACAATAAAATAAAATTGTTTAATATTAATTATTTAATAACAACGTTGCAATTAAAGAAAATTAAGTAAAAGGAAATTTATAAATGTTATTGATATTAACAGAAAAAATTCGGATGATTGCAACAATAATCGATAGTGTGTTTTATGACCATTAATATCTCACCAGTCTTACGGGAGTAGATGAGAGAGGGGAAGGGGATAAAGGGGTTCCGATTATCGCTGCAAGAAAGAGAAGCTCTGGCATATCTATAACAGAAAGATTTCGATACGAATACTGCTGCATTCTTATTAATTATCAGAGGATTAACTTTCCGAATAAGATTAATTTACGATGGATTAATTTTCGAGTGAATAAGTGTTCGATTATGGAAAATATTCAGCGATGTGGGGAATTTTAACGAGTCCTTGACGAGGCCTTGAAACGAGAGATGTATCTGTTTAAATAAGAAAAATTATGTTAAAAAATATTTCAATATATATTTTTAATCACTATTTGAACAGCAAACTTAATACAATAATTTTATTAAAGAAATGAAGAATATCTTCCTCTTGTATAATATTAGCTAATAATTATATCATTTGAGACATCGCATACATTTTATTATAAATTTAATTCGATATGTTATTAATTATCAATTAGCTTATTAATTTAACATTTTTAATATTAGTCAAAATGTATTGTGATTCATGAATAAATTCTTTCCTGATGTTTGCTGAACTATGAGATAATGACTAGGAAATTAATTTTTATGGTGGTTTATCAAACATAGATTCGTGTGTCCTTTCTTGTAAGGAAAAAAAGAATCTGTTCTAGAAACAGAATTGTACAAGATCCAGTGAAAAAAAGATAAAAAGAAGAAAGAATACGAAATTAATAAAAAAAGAGATAACTTAATAAAAATTTTATGATTTATTCAATTTTAATATAATAATTTTCAGTCTCCAATGTATACAGAAGTAATAAACGTAAAGACAGTTTTTTCTTCATAAATTTAATAGAAGTTGTGTGATAAGTATGATGATTTTGTGTTACATAAAATCAGATTATATTGCAGATTATATTTGTCAAAATTTAAAACAAACTAACGTTAATATCTTAATTCTGATTTATTTAGAGCACACAGAATTTACAACATTTAAATTAAAATATTTAAATAAGAAAAAAATGTGTATAACGATGGAAAAAATAAGAAGGTTTTATATCGCAGGAAGAAGAGGAACGAAGTGTGATGAAATGTGCTTATGAGAGCTCGGGAAAGATAAGAGATGCCATTGCAGTATATGGGAATTCCCGGGGAAAGATCAATTTGGGACAATATACAAGAGGTTATCGATGTTTGCAGAAATGAGTAAGAGATAACAAAGTAGATAAAAAAAACGAGAATTCAAGTGTTTGCAAATGCGTCAGTTCCTTTGGAGGTTTATAAGCCTACTCGTTTAATTCTTAATGTGTGTGCAATCGCTGAGCTTTTGAATACTGTGAATTTACCTTTTTATTTCAAAAATTTAATAATGTTCAAGCAAATAAATCATATAATTCAAACAGTTGTTTCTTAAGTTCTCGCAGATAAGGTAAGAAGCAATAGCGGTAATTGTGATAGTAATGTCAATAACAAAAAATTACTAATTGTAAGAAGAGGAATTGCAAAAAAAAATAAAGAAATTAGTCAAAAAATTAACATATTTACTCTAGATAGATTCTTACCATATATCCAATCAAGACAATTTAAAAGTCTTAAAAGAAAGATAAAGGTTTGGTGATAATAATTAAACTTTAGTGAAACAATTTCAATTAAGTGTGTAATTAACACAATCAAATTTTTAATAACATTTAATAATTATATATATATTAAATATTACAGTAGTAACTTAAATATTAGAACCAATTATTAAACGGTTACCAAATATTTGATTATTTCATTAATTGAATATATAATTGAAATTATTTTAAGGATTCTTTAAATTCAAACGATAATACAGGCTAGTGAGAGTAATAACGCGATTGGAAGAGCGCAAATAATTTATAAAAAAAATTGTATTATTCACAGTAACATTGAATGTTTCAACTTGTTTCGAATCATCATCAGCGATTCAAATGATCTTGCGAAATTCGTTCTTCTGGTCTCATATTGATGAGTCAATTTAAAGTTGCAAAATCCGAAATAAATTCAATATAACCAGAACAAAGGAGTGTAATTTGATCCACTAAAAAAAGTGTCAAAAACGCTAACCAGCTGACTAGAAAATTTAAATAAACTATTTCATCGAAGCTAACTATCATCTAGATTATTACCAAACTCTTCTTTTAGTGTATAATTTATTTGTAAAAATAATATTTATTAAATGTTTATTAGATATGCATTTTATATTCATTTAAAATGTTTTAGAAAAAATATTTATTTAGCGTTTATTTAATCTTTATTCAATATTTATGTTGCATTAATAATTCATCTGCTCAATGATTTGAAATAACTTTTATTTATAATATTTATTTAACATTTATTTAATATTTATGTTACATTAAAAATTCGATTAAATCTAATCTACCACTTAAATATAAACTAATAGTAAAAAATAAAAATTCCTACGAAAAATTGTTCAATTAAGCAATAGTTGTTATGACGAAGCTTGAAATGGTTATTTTTTTATGCGTGCCTTGTGCATCTCTCTCTTGCTTAAAAAATTTATTTTTACTAAGTTGTGTATGTATGAGTGTGTATATGCGCATGTTTGTTATTTTATCCTGAAAAAAATAAATTTTTTAAAATTGTTACACGTATTTCGTTCTTGCGAAATAATGGTTCGACATACGTTTAAATTTTAATTCTCGTAAAAGCTATGAAATTTCCTTTTGCAAGAAAAAAAAGGAATTGTCGAGTTCATATAGCATCAATGTTCACAACATAATGTTACCAATATTTTGTAATTTTTATATGAAATTCATATTATTTTATATATATAAAATTAATTTAATTAATTAAACTTATCTCATTTTTTGTAGTAAATTTATCTTATTCTCTTGTCATGAATACAGAACAAGTGTTTTGCAAGTTTTTCGCAAAAATGATTCACAGCAACAGACTTCATATATCATTACATTTTTTCGCAATAATAATTCACAACATCAGATTTCATATATTTTTACATTTTTTAATTGGAATCGAATCACAGTGAATTCAATTCGATTTCGAACATGTTATAAAAATTTTGGTTCAATTCGATTGACTTCACATATGTTTAATTCGCACACCTTTACTTATCAGGCATTATTAGCTGCACAATTAACATTATAAATTTACAATTCTGATAAATAGTAACTGATAATGTAACTGTTACAAGTCGAGTGGAAATTCAGTTGTCACATTAATTTAATTTATTTATACAAATGTAACAAAACTTTTGGAACAAAATGCGAACGTGAAGAAATCAATATTTTTATTATAAAACAAACATGACATAAAACAGAACAAAGCATTTCAAATATTGCAGAAGATTCAATGAAGCGTTTATCAAATAAGTAAAGAATTAAAAAATTTCATATTTGCTTTATCTCTTTGTTGAGTTGTGCTTAGTTTGAAAGTTTTATTCAAATTATATATATATTATCTTTTTTGTGAATTGTGTTCAGTTTGAATGACTCAATGCAGAATAAAATAATATATTTTACTAATCAACAAATTATAATAATTATCACCAAAATTAATAATAATGTTAAATTATTATCACACTAAAATAATCCTTAATCTCAAATATCCATTATAATGTGTAGGATTATAGCACGATTCTAGGGGAAGCGGAGAGTAAAAAGATGTCAAAAGATGTCAGCGTACTTCCTACGCGTAGCTTCGCTTAAAACTTTTCACTTGAAACATTTTTAGATTCATATTTATTACGGAATCTACGATGTACTTTGAGACATAGTAGTATCTCGCCCAAGTGAACACGAGACGACCGTATATTTTTATGCGATCTGGCGATTTGTTATTACTAACATTATATTAGTAATAACTATAAAAATAAAGCTCTAATCATAAATATTTTATCATACAATTATATTTATTATAGTCACAAATGCCTAACACTTTTTTTTAGTGCAGTGCCTTGATGTATCCATCACAATAGACTTGAAAGGTTTGTGCAAGTTGTAGTTTAACATGGGATATAGTGGGATACGATTAAAGTTGTAGCAGCTCTTCTGCGCATAGGCCGAAACTAACGAATATCTGGTCCAGTGATTACCTTACTAAGTGAAAGAGGACACGCCTCGCTAGGCGCGGGTGCCCTGTTTCCCCTTTACAAAAGAAACTCAATTTAAATGTTGGGACGAGGCCAAATATAAACGTGCGCCAATTAAAGGAATTCAGTTTGTTCAGCGCAACGCGCTCGACTAGGTGGCTAGTTTCATGCATTCATAGAATAATTATCAACACGTTTAATGAAAAAAAAAGACGATAGAAAAGAACGCGTGTTTGCGGAAAAGACGAAAAAAGCATCTTCAATTCGACAGTTAAATAAACGAGGTAAATAATCCAAGCATTCTATAAATCTCTTTATATTATAATTCGCGCAATAGATCCGCGCAATCGTCATTTTTGTATGGCTAAAGACCAACATATAATATTGTTACGACTATATAATATTAAACATAAAGATGAAAGAGAGAGCCTATATCGATCTGTAGCGGATCTTGATACCTAATAATAATTTTCAGAGACACGGACCGCACCGGAATCAATTCTGTAGCCTTTTCTTTAAACAAAACTGTAAGTCGTATCAAAATTCTATAAAGTTCATAATATTGAGAATCATAACCAATAAAATTACTTTTGGTTTACGGTTTTTTTTAATTCTTAATTTATAATCTATTATTTTTATTATTATATTTTATGTACCTCTATATAATTATTATATATTATATTATTTCCTTTATAAGATTATAAAATTTAACGAACGCGAACTTTCCATTATAAGCGCAAACAGAAGTCGTTTTCTAGCAAAAACCAATGCAATATACATATAGTGAATCATTTTTTTATTAATATTGGTAAACAACAAGGATAAAATGATTCATTGTGTAACATTGTATATCATAACTAAATCTCTTACTAAAAATGTATATAGTCCTTACGGAATTACATATTGTAATATTGATTCCATAAAATATTCAAAATAGAAAAAAAAGAATGTTTAAGATTCAATTCTGGTAACAGAGAAGCATTATATTTAAAATTGTAAAATATAAAAACGTTACTTTTTAGTATATTTTATATTGTTTTTTCCATCTTTATACATGTATATGTAAATAATTTTATCCTACATTTTTTGCTATTCTAACCTTAATTATGTAATTTTCATTTTTTTTCTTTACATACAAAATAAAAATATAAAGGGATATAAAAATTACATTATTTACTAAAACAATAAAAAAATGTAGAAAAGAATAATTGCAGAAGAACCATAATAACCGAAAAAACTCGTAATTTAAACGGTTCTAGTTCCCTTATTACTTAAGAAACTGAAGTCCAAACCGGAAACAATTATTCCATTTTTTATGAAATTACAACCGTAACTGAACCGAAATATTCTTTCAGTTTGGGTCTCTGATGATTTGTGTGTGAATTTTTATAATCTTTAGCTCTGTGAACTGCCGTATATTCATCGGTCTTGAAATACAATCCTTAGTTGAAACCGAAATATTACCTTTTCTTTTAATTGAGCGATTTTTAATTAACACTGATGCTCATGAACATCTTAAAACACTATAAAAAATTTATTGCGAAAAAATAATATCTCAGTTAGGATTTGACCCTGATTCTCCTTATGTTCCGTGCGGAATGTAATCTATCTTATTAATTTTATCGAAGAAAATGTTTATTTCTTTATTTACTTTAAGAAAGCAAATATATAACCAGATTGCGACATTGAAATTAATTACATTTTCCTAAGCACTTAACTTCAACTTTTATTAGATAAACTTTTTCTTTTATTAGTCTATCTTTAAGGCCTAAACTATATTCTATTTATGTACATACTACATATAACAGTTAACATACAATAGATGATAATTAGTGCGGAAGTTATAGTGATATTTATTGCAATAACCAATATATGTTCAGAACAACTATTTGTATAACCAGGAAATCGTCTTTCTTCAGGCGATTATAATTTTTCTTATTATTGCTGATAATATTGAATATTTGTATCCGTATGGAGCAATATTATTTGTTATAAAAGTGGGTCATAGCCGATTTTTACAATTCAAAAGTCCAATGTTAATGACTTTAATATTTCAACAGCGAAACATAACGTTTATACGTAGCGTTTTACAACATTCAGAATACAGTGTTCCTCTCAGATACTGCCAACCGTCCTCATCGAGTTACAGTTTCGACTCTTGCCGGCACGTTCAACAGGTAATTTCTCTACTCATTTAAATTATTTAATTAATTAATTAGATTGAATGCATAATTCCAAATCTTACGCTATTTCTTTTTATATGGAAAACAAAAATTCGTTACCTAGAATTTTTTCTTTTCCTTCATTCAAGGTTATTATCGCCCAATAATTATTTTCTATTTTATGTTAATTAAAAAATATTTTTTAGAAAACTTAATAAAAAGTAAAAATACAATTTCAGATAAGTCGTTAAAAATTAAATGAGATGACGTAATAGTAATAATGGTGAACGATTTAAGACAATTATGTAGAAAACAATTTGTAACTATACAGAGTGATTTACGTGTAATGATTTTAATAGACATACCTTTACATTATATTACAAATAGAAAAGTACAACTTATTTTAATAAGTCAATAAAAAAAGCTATAATGAGAGTCACAACACGGTTGTTGATGCATGTCAGTAAATCGTGTTTATTAAACAACTTCCATTAAATTGGTTAGGTCCTAAGCGAATAGAATTAGTTGTGTTTTTTCGTGACAATTTCTACGATGCTTGAGAGTAGCATATACCGAGCAACATATTTACTAGAAGTGCAAATCAAGCATATGTAAAGTCAAATCAAATCAAATCTTTGATAGCATCTTTGAAATAGAATTAAATTTAAAATTTTTACGTTGAATCAAATTGAATTTTTTAAATTCAAATACGACTCGAATTTGAATCAAATTTCCCCGGGTTTACATTACATGCTAACTTATACATAAAGTATTTTCAAGGATGTTGCATCTTTTTTAATAGACGAGAAAATTAATTGCAAGAAATTTAGAAAATAACTACAAAAAAATTATGTACTAAATAAAATTTATAATATATACTACATAATAAATGAGGGTATTATACTGATAAATGAACACTGAATACATATCGCACAAATTAAACTGTTAATATCGAAATGATAGTACTTTAATGCACTAGGAAAATATAATAAAGTAATTTAAAATTTTGTAAAATTTTATAAAACTATGATACAAATTTATAAAGTATTAAAACAAATTTACGAAGACGATCGGCTATCGCGCACATTTTTTGAACAGTTTATAAAATTTAGAAACAGAAATTTTTGGAAATTAACAGAATCAAGCACAAAAAATAGTACACACTGATAGAAAATTGATCGTAGAGAAGATATAAATAAAACAATCAAAATAAGCTATCGATTCAAAATCGAATCATCGATGACTCAAAATTTTTGAACTATTTCTAAACTTTCAGACTCGAAAATGAATCTAATCGAATCCATTGTGATTCAATTTAAATTTGAACTATTTGTATACCTGTAGTATTTGTATTAAATTCTGTTATAGAAGTGATACAAATGAGACATTTGATTTGCCCTAAAAATGTAAGAGAATGCACATAAGATAAAACATTTTTCAAGGTTGCTTCATTATTGGAACAAACGGATGCTTGATATATTATCAGAGAGATATAATATAATATATCAAGCATTCATTTATTCCGATCATGAAGTATGTTGGATACATTCAGATAAGATTAAGATATATAAAATTTTTGTATACATTTCTGAAATTTTTACTGCTGTACAAATCGTGTTTGATGCAGAGTTCTTAATAATTCTTTTTTTTACTTAGTATGCAGAAATTTACATTAAAGTCGCAACTGGCAAATTTGCGTCAGTTACTCGCAATGTGTCGCACGATCACCTTCGTTCTTGCAATTGCAGCGATAAGTAAGTAGACATATATAAACATTACGTATATTATATATTTACTTATAATTTTAATTTATAATTATTTTTTGGCAATTCACGACCTTATTAAATATTTTTGCAAACGAAAATAAAAAAATATATCCATACTCTATGTGTGTATACTTTGTTTAAAAAATAAAATTAGCAAAAACATAAAATTTGCTAAAACTATGTACGTACATATGTATATTTTGTTATTTTGATTTTTTTATCTAGAATCACTTTTTAAATTGTCTTTCATCTGTTGCCGATCATTCTGTACATACATTTATCATATATTTTTAATTTGATTTGTGAATATACATAAAGAAGACGATTTTATATCAAATTCAATGATAAATATTTCGTGTTTTTTCTTAACTTTTTGTTATAATTTTTGTTTTATTTTTGTCTATAATATTATACATGACAAACACACACACACACGTGTGTGTGTGTGTGTGTGTGTGTGTGTGTGTGTGTGTGTGTGTGTGTTTTATTCGTAAATATTCAATATCCATTTCTCTAAGATAGATAATTTTTCTGAGTAATCACTGTGCTCATAAAGAGTTCAATTTAAACCATTTAATTCGATATTATTTTTATTAACTTTATTTTTCTTAGTTTGAGAGATAAAAATAGGTTCCACTTAAACGGGAACACCTTGTATGTACACTTAAGTGTTTTTTTTTTATTATTTAATATTTTATTCGGTATACATTTTGAGTTGTACAAAGTTTAACAGTAACACGACTATTTGCCTTAAGTATACTGATATCTCAACACCTAATATCATTTACCTATTATTCAAAATTTTCATATCAAAGTAATTATTTAATAATAAGTTCATTGTAGATCTACTGCAAATATATAGTTTTCGTTACATGTGTCATAGATTTTCAGTACTGCAGTCTATATGCAGAAGGGCCATGTATACGTTCATATAGTATATGTATATTTTTTGTAATTTCTCTTTATATTGAAAAATTCGGTTAAGGATTGTGTTTCAAGACCGAATATGCGGCACGCAGTTCACATAAGATTGTAAAAATTCACACAAAAGTATTAAAAATTATGTCATTATTATATCAAAATTCGCTGTAGATCGATATAAAATCTTTTATTTTTACACATTTTTTTAAATATATATTTGAAGGTTACATTTCATCTATTTCTTTTCGACCCATTAGCAGTTATATTATAAATTTTATAAGCTGGAACATAACAGCGCGCGCTACGCGTGCGCCTTTTTTTTCCCACAGCTATTCTTTTGCAAATTTAATACATATTTATATTAGTTAAACAATTACACAATCATTTAATAAAATAATTATATTAATTAACTATTTATGCAATTATATTTATATTAATTTATATTAATCAATTAAACAATTATTAAATTAACAAATTTAGAACCAATCAGAAACGTGGAAAACAGACTTCAAATTAGATAACATACCAATTTTTAAATAAACAAATAATAAAGTAATATATATTTCATAAATTTAAGTCTAGAATCAATTGAACAATTGTCACAATAACGAATGTAATCGTAATTAAATTCACAATTTAAAATATTTATTGTTAATATAAAGTTATTATACAAAATGTAAATGGAGGCTATATTATTACCTTCTCCTCTACTTATGTACAAAATTGTTAAATGTTATATTTTCTTTCTTAACCTACACAAGAACAGTGAAACGTATACTAAAGTAAAAATATTAGAAATATTAATAAGACTAACAAGAAAAAGGTATACGTCAAACGAAGATGAAATATTACTTTTATAATTACAATTTGCATTATAGAACAACGCTATAAAATATAGACTAACTTAAATTTCGTTTACATATTAATGTGTTATCAGACCAGCAATAAAATTATGCTTATCAGAATTAGTTATCAAAATTTATATAAGACGTTAATTTCTGAAAAGATAAAAGAGAGAGAGAGAGAGAGAGAAAATGTCATAATAGTAAACTAATGCTAGTATAAAATGTGTAGAAATTAAAAGTTGCTCTAAAAATATAAACAGAAGAAAGAATTTAGAAAGCAAAAAACAAGAGTAAAAAAATAGATATATCTAATAATTTTATTGATTTTTTAAACTTTATTAGTTCAACTTTAATGAAATGTAAAAAAATCTGACTTACTATAACGTGTTGTTATTATTATTATTATTTAATACAAATGATATTATAATAATTTTATTTTTTCTTAAAATATTTTCTTCTTTATATTATTTCTAATCA
>QKQZ01053018.1:0-18272 GCA_003595255.1 Solenopsis fugax
ATATAATATATGTATATTTGTTGTTTCTATAAGTTGGTAAGATAAATAAAAAGAAAAAGAGAAATAATAACCGTGTCCCTTTTTCTTATTTGTGCAGTATTAAATTTATTATCGCTCCTCATATAATTGAACGCTCAGTGATTCTCCCGTTTTTCCCATTAGAGATTAACAAATATATAATTTTTGTCTTTTTTTTCTTTATATATGTGTCATTATTATAGGAATGGGCCCATTTGTTTGTTAACATTTAATATGGTATACAACATTTTAAATGGTAGCTTAGTCTGTAATTATCGAATCTGCTAATTCCATTTCGATCAAATAGGCCCTTTCCTTTGATAATGACACATGTATGTTTTTCAGATCACATATTTTGTACTTATAGTTAGCTGCATTGTCAGTTTATCGTCTATCTGATCAATAATAGCTACCCAGCAAACGAAAAAAAATTGTAATGAATTGAAAATTGCAATTTTAACCCAGCAAACACAGAATATTGCAGCAACATTGCAGCAATGTTGCAATGTTGCTGCAATGTTGCTGCAATATTGCAACATTGCTGCAATGTTGCTGCAATNTGATTATTGCTGCAATGTTGCTGCAATATTCTGTGTTTGCTGGGAATTTATCCGAGTTCGTGCTTTAGAGTTCCAGAGTCTTTTTGGAATAACAAAAATATATAAATATAAATTTTAAAATATATAACAAATAAATATAAGTACAAATACGAATACGAATATAAATACGAATACGAATACAAATACAAATATAAATATAATGATCTGCTATAATATCATATAATTATATGCGATTTTTATATATGCCATTATAATATTCATAAAAAGAACATAAAAAGAACTGTATATATAGGATGTCCCATAAGAAATGGTCAAGCGGTCATATGCAGATAGAGAGGATTAAATTGAATAAAAAGAACCTGTATCATTTTGCGATTTTCGCAATAGTTAACAAAGATCTTAATTTATAAAGAAAGCCGAATTCATCCAATAATCTGTCAAATGTAAATGCGCGGAGAAATCGCCCAGCGTTGCCGGGATGTTTGGAGGTGTGTTCTAGGCATCGCATCAATGTTGTTTATAAACAATAACTTTTGCTTAATAACTCGTTAACTATTGCGAAAATCGCAAAATGGTACAGAACTTTTCAACTCACTTTAGTCCATTCTATTTGCATACGATTGCTTCGTTATTTTTTAAGGGACACCCTGTTTATATGTTGTGAAGTTCGCATTTACCCAAAAGTTTACTTAATGCTTTCAATCAAATAATCTCCCCTTTCATAAAATTTCACTAAATGTTTATTTATATGAATAACTATTTATATTATTCACTAGTGTTGAAAATGTTCACAAAATGACATTTTGATTATTTATTATAAACACTGAACGGGGCTAAGTAAAATCAAAACATGGGGGAGGGGGTTGTTTTAATTTAAATTGATAACAAAATTATTTATACAAATAAACATCTTCTTGTGCTTGCTATTTGATCCTTTATCTTTTTATTTATTGCTTTGTACATAACGAGCTTGTTTTGTATTTGTTATTAAAAAATAGCAATATTTCCAAACCAAGAACTTTTTAATACAAATTTTAACACTATATTATTATCAAAACAATCATATTGTGCTCTTTAGATGATTATTATAATATTGAAATAAAAATATAATATTCTGCTGAATTTTAACATTGCAATTTTTTAAAGAAGATTAAATTATACGTATATGTAGAGCATTTTAGAAATCGGTGGTCAAACTTTAAAAGTATCATTCTATTCATCGTAAGGCTGAGAGAGTCATATAAATATGGGTTAAAAACGTTTGCTTTCCGAGCTATAACTTTACAAAAAATTTCTTAATAATAATTATATTGATCAATGCAGTAGCAAATGAGAACCAACTGCATATTAAAAAAAAAGTTGTTAACGTAACTAAATTTTTCAACTTGATTATATTTCTTCAGTACAAGTATTTGTGTATTTAAGTTAAATATACAAAATGCTTAAATTCAAGTATTTTATGTATTTTAGTTAAGTACATAAATAGTTAAACTGAAGAAATTTAATAAAGTTAAAAAATTTAGTCAAATTAACAACTTTTATTCTCAGTGTATGGTTTACACGGTCTCCTGATTTAAAATTCTTGTATTTTTATTTATGAGAGATTTTTTAAGATTCTTTATAGTACTTCTATTGCTATTGTGGAAATACTCCAAAATTGTATTATTGTTTTGTGTGACAAAATACGAAGTATTTCAAGAATTATTGAACATCTTCGACAATTCATGAGACGTCGATGTAGTACATATATTGCTGCGGAAGAAAATTATTTACAGAAATTTCTTTAATGATATTTTCTTATTAAACTCTGTTGTAAATAAGAAATATTTATAACTTTGAAAGAATGCATTTTTTTCAGGATCCATGTTTTTATATGACTTTTTTTCATCCTTATAGCGCGTAGAATATGCTTTTAAAATTTGTCCATTTATTTCTAAAATATTCTGTATAAGCAAGATTATCATTCAAATAGAAGCAATATAATTTATTGTTTATGTATGAAACATGCACACACATAACACACTTACATCTAATGAATAAATAGAATGTACTAGTTTTAATATTTAAATAGAATATACTAATTTTAATTTGATACTAATGTATTTTTTGTGTTTAATAGATATTTAAAAGAGAATCCTGTAGCTCGTATTAAGTAACCAATTTAACGAGAAAGATTTTATCAGCATCAGTTCTCGATTACAATACCCTTTTTCGGGAAGCATGATCGTTTTAACTTTGGAATGATCTAAAAATAGCGCGAGAACGATCGAATCATCTCGTTTCCGCACCTGTCGCGATTCGCTGTCCGTCGTCCGCCTAAACATCTGCGATATTATCCATGCGATTTTGATTTAAGACGTCGTTGTTCCTCGTGACCGCGCATCATCGAGTCACTGTCTTTCCAAGTGGAAACTAATCAACTTCGGGACAGGATCTCAGAATATTTTGTGAATAGTACTGCGAATTAAAATGATAAAATAAATTTTAATATTGATTGTATAATTTTATACAGTTATTTATGACACAATAGCATATTATAATTATGATATTTTTCGATTAATTAAACTTTTTTTAAAGTTTTCTAATAATTTATAATTATATAATGGTGTTTAAATTGCTTTAAATATTATTTGAAATTGAAAATTCTGAAAAGTTTAAAAAAACTTTAAAAATTTTGAAACTCGTTAAAATCTGCTATATTAAAACACTTTCTTTACACAATGTTTTATTGCGTAGTATAATAGGTGAAATATATTTTGTTTTTCTTAAAAATATTGAATTCTTATGTAAATTTGTACATAAAACAAAAAATAAATCAAGAAAATATAATAATAAGTATTATAGAACAAAAACTATATTTAAAAATATTTAGAAGATTTTCAAGACTTTTAAGATATAAAAATATTGATATAAAAAAGATATATAAAAAAATATAAAAAAAGATATATTAGAAAAAATTTTTGTTTTGAATTATATTTGAAATGGTTTTAAGATTTGTGTTACATAATTAAAAAAATCCAATGTGCTTTAAGTGCGTTACTAATTACATACAAGTTAATAAAGTAATATAGTATATACGCGTATATAATTATATGCGCACAGTAATACTATAATATTATATGATAGTAGAAACGATGAAGTAAAATGTTCATCACAATATATTTATTGTTCTCATGTGGTTTTATATATACCTATATAAAATCGAGGTACAGCATCCAAGTAGAACGAGTCACAATTACGTCAAAATGACACTAAAGTGAACCGTGATTGATTAAAAAATGATTTTTAATAATCATTTTGTAATCATTTTAATGTCATGATGACTTTTTGTTCTGTTTGGCCGTAAATTGATACATCTGTCAGTAAGACAAACTGTCCTGATAATCAAGCGAGCTTTAGTATATTGGACAAATTAATGCACTGCATGTGTGTTCTAAACTTATCGTCAATTTTCTGACATCGAAATCTAATGTGGAACTGAGTAGCAACAGGAAGGCAAAGACACATCATCAGTTAATGAAGACTTTACACGATTGCAAAATAATAGACAATTTGTGGAAGCATCTTGTCTTTAGATTGCCAAAATTGAATGCGGCAAGCATGGCAGCAAAATGATAATATTTTATTTTCATTTGGCTATCTATTAGATGTAAGGTAATAAAGATCATATAGGATAGAATAGAAGACAGTATTAGATCTATATATTAAAATTAGATTAGTAACCTAATCTAATTTTTATATATTATTGTGCTACATGTTGCATTTTGAGGAACAGCATAAGATATTTATATAAATAGAAAAACATTTTAAATCGAGGAAAACTTCTAAGAATCCTCATATGTATTAATTGTAAGTATTTTGTATGATTCATGTTACATGAAAAGAAAAGGTAAATGTAGCATTATTGTCTACTTTGTCAATTTTGGGATTTATTTGGTTGGTTTTAATTATAAAAATGGACTATTTTATATGAATTGTTAGTGGAACTATTTGATTATTTATCGTAGTTTTTTTTGCGGCGAAAATAGTATGTTTATAAAATCACTTAAGTGTTGAGTAAATGTTTAATTGGAGTTTTAAAACATTTATTAAAGTGTTTATAAGATGGAAATTTAAACATCGAATTGTTTATGAGATGTTTACGTTTGATAGATGTTTGAAAAGTGTTGTATGTTTTCAGAATTTGCAAATGTTTAAAAAGTGTTTTCATATGTTTTCATAATTGATAACTTGTGTCATTGATACTTCTATATAGAACAATAAAACATTCCTCAAATATTCGTAACATTCTGGAAATATACAATACTTTTTGAACATTTATCAAACAGTTGTGAACATCTCACAAACAATTCCATGTTTGAATTTCCGTCTCGATAAACATTTCAATAAATGTTTAATAAACATATTATTTTCGCCAAGGGGATTATTGGGAAAAACTATTAGATTATTAAGAAAACTATTCAGATAACTGTTGGAATGGATTATGAAGGAAATTATTGAAGGTACTATGGATTATTTGAACAATAGTTTTTTGTAATGGTGCAGTGAGTTCAAAAGTTCAAATATATATAAATAGGTTATTTTACATAATAAAATTTGTTTCTTTTTTTATTTTATATAGGTTGGAGTACACTTTATATGTACATTATACTGTTATAATAAGTTTACATTTAAGTATTGCATTGTTAAAACCGTTAAATCGGCTGAACAAAATGAATTATTTTCGGCTTTCGTCTGAACAAAATCAATAAGATATTGTGTAAGATCAATTTTTCTTCTAATTATTCTTATATACACTTACAATATCCAAATGATGTAATATGCTACTCGCCTGAAATAATTTTTAAGAAATGTGTAAATTTACCTTTTGCCGGAGATCATAGGTGTATTATACATTTAGTTAATTGTATATAAACTGATTGAGACACATATCTTTAATTAAAAAATTTTTAATTTTACAAAATTTCTGTAAATTAAAATATAAAGAATAATATATATAATATGTCAGTCAGTTGTTCAGTGTTTTTACTTTGCGTTACAAACTTTAATTACAAAATTATCATACAGTGATAATTATTTTACGAACAGTTTGACTAGGAGTGATTGCAAATACTTCGATATTGCAAATACTACTGACATTAGTCTCTTTGCTCCAAAACAGTTTTAAGCCCTTGTAGAAAAATACTATTGAGCACTACTAGTGCGCGGTAGTATTTTAAGGCACTACTGCACTACTGCACCACTATACTACTGCACTACGACATTACAACACTATTACATTACTGTAGTGCAGTAGTACTAGTAGTGCTCAGTAGTATTTTTCTACAAGGGCTTAAAACTGTTTTGGACATAGTTTTAAATAGTCATTATTGTGAACAGTGCAACTATTGAAAGCTAGTAATTATTCATATAACTATTAAAAATAATGTGCTTTACTGATTATTGCAAACAATCTGATTCGTGGAATCAATCACTCAGTTAAAAACTATTGAGGAGTGATTATTGCAAATAATCTGATTAATGAATTCAATAATCACTCACTTATAAACTATTGGGGATTATTATGAATAATCCGATTATTAGATGCTAAATAATCACTATTAGAGAGCGAATAATCACTATTGAAATCCAATAGTGTTTATTGGCTTTCCAATAGTTTATTTTCATAAGAGTTGTTCATTTTTGCTTCTCTTACAAAAAAACTTAATTATTCCAAAATTTACAACAATATAAAAACTGCTATATCATCTGATAGAGGCCACTTTCTAGTTTTTAATTATGTTTCCAAAGTTTTGTTTTTAGTTTTTGTTTAAGAAATATAATCCAGAAAACAAAATGATATGTAAGCGTTGGCCTTTCTCTAATAATAGATATACTTATAACAATTTATGTAATGTATTTTTTCGAAAAAAAAGAAAACATAAATTACCATAAGAAATATATTATTTATTATTGCTATTTGCGTGTTTGAAAGATACATACAAAGATACATATAATACATACTCGCAAACACCATCTACATACATAAAAAAAAAGAATCCGATAGACTCAGATTATCACCTCCGATTATCACCTGTATTTTCTAGTAAATATATGTTATCTTTAGTAGATTATGACTATTTATTCAGAGTATAAATTATATGAAACTGTGCACTATGTAACTCATGTTATAAAGAAGAAGAAAATGTTATAAAAAATGCATATCGTTCGCATACTAGGTTCTAGAATATCGGTGTGGCATAGAGTATCGATTAGATGCTTGGAATTTTCAGAGCGATTTACGATTATACCTGCAGTAACGATGCAGCATGACATATGTATTATAGAGTGAATCAATAATATGCGTATCGATCATTTTGTCATAATGGACAATGTTATGGAAGCTTAATATCGTCGTTTCATTACGTATTAAAGGTTGTTAAGGACTTCGGGAGACATACCTATAGACAGTTAATAACTTATAATATACATACCTTTAATAATAAATAATATATATGATTTAATAAAATGCAGAAAATGATTTTTCATTGTAATTAAATACATAAATATATATATATATATATACATATATATATATATACAGTCATCATAATATTTAGAATATAATTAAGCCAGTGACATGTTGCACGACTCCGATGACTTTGGCATAATTTAATGATTGTCTTTTATTATTTTTTCGGTAAAAGTAATGTAGAAAGTTTAGAAAGTGATAAATTTCAGTGCTTGAATAATGAATATTAATAAATATAAAAAGCAAAAGATTTTGATGCAAAAATATGTTTCTCATTAAAATTATATTATAACTGTCATTAAATTTTATCTGACTTAATCTTTATTAGTCACCTGTAATAAATAGAAATGAATAATAATGATATTATTATTAAATTTCCTATGTTAATTTTTTTCTGATTGCATTACATTACCTTAGCTCTATAATTATTGTAATAATTAATTATAGCAGCATTTAATCTTAAATATTAAATTTTTCAATAAATATTTAAAATACTTTTTTAACTATTCTTATATGTTACGTGACCAAGTTTAATTGTAATGCTTATGAATCGGTGACATCTTTTCATCGTTTGCTGCTTTTAGCTGAAGTAAAAAATAAATAATAAATATAATAAACGACAATAGATGTTCAATAGACAATAATTGTGCACGTGTGTTACAACTGATAATGTTATCCAAATTATATTAATCTACTGCTTAGTAATTTAATATAATTTGGATAACCTTATCATTTGTAACACGAAACGTACTGGAGGAATACAAATATATTAAATAGAAATGTAATGAAATTTTTTTTTCATGCGTCGTAAGAAAGTGAAATTATTAGTTATCCAAAGTAATGCAGTGCGAAGTAATTCATAAGGGATATATTTGAAATGATGAATCTCTGTCGTTTTCGTTCTTTGACACGCAGCGATTCTGACGCAAAATTGTAGATGCGACTTTATGCACTTTACGGATAAATCGATGGTCCGACGGCCGATAGTCCGTGCTAAGCAGGAAAAAGGGATTCATGAGAGATTCGTTGGGTACCGTATATAATATTCATAAGCAAACCGTCGTGCCATCGGCATCGGCGCAGGCGTGAGCATCGTCGCTTTATTGTGCCATGTCGTTCATATCATATTGTACTGGTACCTGCTGCCCGAAACGGGACAAAAGTCCCCCTCGTTCATTCGTGCGACCTTAATCAATTTCACTATGTTAACAAGAACAACGTCCGTATTGATTCTCATTTTCTTTCTGCCATTTGTGTTTTGTCAAACGTCAATGGATTTGAGTAAGTACGAAGTTTACTTGCGGATGTATATGTAAGTGCAATATTTTTTTCTTTCTTTTTTCTGTAAAACTATTAGTGACAGTTTTCGACTTATCAATATTATGTTTGATAAGATTTATTCTTGGTATTAGACAATTCCTATAATCCTTATTTTTAATGTTAAATTACTAATTGCTTAGCTATACAAGATCCTAAAGAGAACAAAAAAAATATGACGCCGAAATGATGTCATATGGTCAAATTTATGTCATTTATTGATTATGATTGAAATCTCCATGTCAAATGACTTAAAAATTATTTTATATTGACTTCTTTTTTACTTTTTTGTTATTAGAAAATGTATATGTTTCTTGATTGTATACATGCTTATTATTATGAAAATATATGATAAATATGGCTTGGATGATCGATTTCTAGACAAAATAGAATCATAATATGATCAAGTCGTCATTTTGGGAAAAATCATTATGATTTCACTCAATATACTTTTGACAATGATTTTGTGATGAAATATATGCCAATGATTTTTAAAGTGACTTTTTAACTAAACAATCACTTTAAAATCATAATGAGAAATGAGATTTCATAATGTTTTTGCTAAAATGACTTCTACTTGATGTCATTAACCTTATTATGATTTTGTGTTCTACCTGAGTTGAGAACACCATAAATTTTTTTCCTCGAATATAGTTTTTATTATAATTTTGTTGCATGTATTTTACAATATTACATTGTAGTGTGTATTTTATATGCTAATCAATAAAAGTACAATAATTTTTTCAATAAAACTGAATTAATTAAAAAAAAATTTTTATTATGGCTAAGAAAACAAAAATTATGCAATTTATTATAATATCATTTTGGCGAACATCTTTGATGCCAATTTAATACTATATTGTTGGAAAATTTGTGTACGTTTGTGAAAAAAATCTGTTGGTTAAAGTTTTTCTGTTAAGTAATGAACATATTCATGTGTAAATTTAACACATGTCTGCTAAGTTAATTGAACTTAACAAATATAAAATGTAGAACTGTGAAAATAATTTAAAAAATATGTTAAAGTAACACAATTTGTACGTATTTATTAAATAATATTATTAATTAACATATTTTTTAAATCATTTTTATAATTTTACATTTTGTATCTGTTAAAATGTACAGAAAAAGAATGTTGATGTAACAGGAGTGGGGATAACTGTGCCATGCCTTTTTACTATTCTTCTGTTAATTTCATCATAACAATTATGTTAATTGTACACACAATTAATTTCAAATTACGATTAAGATTACATTTCTTTTTTGTTGAAATATTTACGCAGTATTAATGTTATCATTTAACAAATCCAGATTATGTTAAATTAACACAAAATTTTGAATGGATCGTTTGGGACATGTGATTTATGTTAAATTTAACACAATTTTTCTAACCGTGTATTTTGATATTCTTTTGATATCTTTTTGACTTTTCTGTCTTTGGGATACATTTGTTTCATAATAACAATTATCAACAAAATAATTTTAAAACAAAATAAATATTTATAAATATTCATAAATATTTATAAATATAATAAAGCACAATAATTAACGAGACTAATATATTTTTTCTCGTTTCCAAGTGGTTGTGATAGAGGAAGCCGATTCGTCTATTTTGGGTATATTAAACGACGCGGTTCCAGAGGCAGAACGAAATTTCGCTAATGACATGATTACCGTTCACGTTTCTACCGTTACAGTGAATCGCGAGAATGTGGATGCAAGTTTCGAAAAAGGTATTTTCTATATCTCGTATAAGTTAGAAAATGTTATCTGATTTTTATTTTTCACTTTCAAGATGTTATTGCTTTTTACACGCATGTATGAGGATTGTTTGAAACATTTTGAGAATATGTACCTAGACAACGCTGGGGAGACAAATTATTTGCATGATTTTGTTATTTTTTATAATGTTACCAAAGAAATTTTATTTTATTCTGACAAGTTGTTTGGTTTTGGCGGCAATGAAAGCAAATGGTATTTTATTGCTTTACAAAAATAAAAAAGTTAGAAAATTGCCTCGTTATTAAATACCTTGTATAATAAAAAAAGGATATGTTATAGTCCGAAATGTATGCAGATTGATACCTGAAAAGAAAGTCATCTGCGTGATTGTGCTGCGTCATCTGTTATAATATCACCAGAGAAATTTTCTTTTATTCTGACGAATTTAGTTTCGTTTTGGCGACAGCGAGAATAAAAGGTATTTTGACGCTTTCAAAAAAATAAAAAAGTTAAAAATTATCTTGATATGATGATGCAGACGATGATATATCGTTTTTTATAAATTATTTCATACAAGATAATTTTTAACTTTTTTATTTTTCTGATATCTCTGGTGATATTATAACAGATGACGCAGCACAATCATGCAGATGACTTTCTTTTCAGGTATCAATTTATTCATTCGCAAAACTTTTCAAATAACCCTCGTACATGTGAAGTGTAAACCGTTTCTTTACCCTTAATTTTTTCTAATAAGATAGGTTACGTAACTCGCATTTTTTCTTTATTTTTCTTGACAGTCTGCGCTGTTTTATACAAAGGGATAAGTATCATATTGGATATGACGTGGACCGGTTGGGACAAGTTACGAAATGTCGCGGACGAGAGAGGAATAATATATAAACGTGGTGATTGCAGTATAAGTCCATACGTTCAAGCGATTGATGATCTTTTGATTATGAAAAACGCAACGGACGTTGGTTTGATTTTTGAAGATGAAAGAGGTGCGCAAAGATTAGCAGTTCACTATTATTTACGCTGGTTTACAGTTATTATTGCACGTGTATATTCTGCACAACTTGCTTTATTATACTCTGTGTGTTGTATATGTATAGTATTTTTTTTGCAAATTCGCTCAACAAAAAGATAAAAGGAAAAAATTATTTCTTATTGTTTTTTACAATTTTGATCTTAGAAATGCTTTATCATTTCATAATTTTCAGAAAAAACTTAATTTACATTTTGCGTATCATCATTATTCGTACATCAATTTTTGCAGAATAATAGAGAAATTAATAGTGTAACAGTTTTTTAAGTAGTCAAAGCCATTCACGAGGTTTTTATACAGTAGAAAACATTTTGTATTTATGTTAAAATGTTTATGTTGCATGTTTAACATATTCACGTGTTAATTTAATATAATGTGATTATATTCTTGGAACATTTTGTGTTAAATTGATATTTAACATTTTTTAGCGTTTAGTAAGAATAAATAGTATAATTTGTAAGTAAATAAACAATTAATAATGAAATAATTAAAAATAATGTAGTTTTAAAACATAAAGTCTAAGATAAATAAATAAAATGTACGTGTTATCATATATATTATAAATATTAATTTTATTAAAAAAATATATTTCAACGTTGTTTTTAAATTGTGTCGAAGTGTCATATTTTTTGTGTTAATTTTTTACATCCTATTTACGTTACTTTCTAACAGTCTTTCAGTTTATGTTTAATTAACACAAAAATTTGTGTGGACCGTTTGGGACATGCGATGAGATATATTAAATTTAACACAAATTTTTTGACCGTATATTCTATCTCTCTCTCTCTCTCTTATTCTGCAGCTATATATTCATTAGAATTATCTAACAATAAGTTAATAAATATGTTTCTATACTCAGAAAGTATATAGAAATGTTTTGGCGTGTTTTTTATATTAAATAAATTATGGTACACATTTATTTATCCATACAAGAGTTATTCTTACAAGCGTCACAATATTCTTTTATTCAATCTGACTAATCACTATTACGTTCGTCTAATGATTAAAATTATAATTTAAGATTATTTTAGTGTAATTTTCCATGCTACAGCTATAATAAGTAACGTGCTAGAAAATGTAAGAATATAAAAAGTTATTAAAATTTCAGATTTTTACAAAAATTTATACTGTAGAGATTTTCAAGCTATTCAATACAAATCCGATATTAACATTGGATCCAAAATAGAAACATGATCCAATGTTTAATAAATTGATTCAGTAAATTGATTTTTAATGGACAATTAATAGGTAGTTTAATCTTTAATTTTCCTGCAGTATATGTAACCGATCTCATATTGAATCATGAAAAATATGTAAATTTCAGTCTTTACAATAAATTCCGTTTAAATTCCTACATTTAAAGTTCCAACAATATACTTGAGGGTGTGTAAGCGGAATAAACTTTTTGGACATTAAATATCATGTATTATTACAGCTATTAATAATAATTATGACATTAATATAGTATGATCAATTATGTTAAAATATATCTCTTTTTATATAATAACCTTCTAATCTTAAAATTTTCAAAGGTTTCTTCTCAATTAAATATTATACTTATACTTTATTCAAAATTATGTACAATATATTTAACATAAAAAAACTGTTAGTAATAATTAATCTTTTGGGGTGGGGGTGGGGGTTTGAGAAAAAATTATTTGTTGTTAAATTATTATTAAAATGAAAAATCGATGTAGCACAGTTTACATGACAGTTCTTTTTAATATTAATCATGTCAAATGCAATAAATGATTTTAGAGTTAAATCAGAGCCTTTATTATCTTATCGGAAATTCGATAATTAGATTAGTGGTCATAGACGAATTGACAGAAAGAACTGTGACAAAAGTACGAAGTATGAGACCATCACCATCTTATTATGCTATTTACGCTAGTACAGCGAAAATGGAAGAACTGTTTAAAACGGTGAGCGATATACTTATATCCGTATTCACATGTAACTTATTTGTTTTTAACATTTCAATACATATGGTAATTGAACATTTCAATATGTATGATAAAATAATTGAACATTTATACTTTAAATCTTTAAGACTAGATTGTGTGTAAAGATAAACACGTATACATATAAAGTAGAAACAATCTTTCAGGCCATTGGAGGAGGACTCGTTAGACGAGACGGTATTTGGAATTTAGTATTTACAGACAATAATTTTCATGAATTTCGGTATATTACCGGTGATCTTCAGCTAAATGTTTCATTCACTATTCTTAGTATGAAGACTGACATCTGTTGTCGTTTAATGGGCGACGTGTCCTGCAGCTGTCCTTCAAATTTTAAGGTCAGTTTTAACGAAATAAACATTTTTATAGAATTAATCTGCAAATATGAAAACCGCCAACTAATGTAATATCATTAGCAAATATTGAAGAGAGAATTCTTTTATATATTTTTTTTTATTAGAAAGGATATTCTTTCTCAATAAGCGTGAGAAGGATCGATTAAAATGTTATGTTATGTTATGTTAGATATTCCCATATTATTTCAAACGTTTGATCGGTTTGATCGTAAGCTTGATGAGCGATGTTCAAAGAACGGGTGTAAGTGTAGCTCCAAAGACAGGCCAATGTGATAAACCTGTTAGTCCCACTTCAGTTTCGAACATTACAGCAGAAACATTCAACAAAATTTTAATGACAGTAAGTATTGCTAAAGTAAAATCTGATAAGGTAATAATAAAACTATCTGAATTATGTTATGTTTATATACAGTAAAAAACATTTTGTATTTATAAAATCGATCCTTGTTAAAATTTTTGAATTTTAATTTAGCATAAGTGTTAATTTAACATAAGATGATTGTGTTATTTGAATATTTTGTATTAAATTGATTTTTAACATTTCTTAGTGTTAAAATAACAATTTATGAGTAAGTGAACAAATAAAATAATATATTTTTATAATATAAATTCTAATATACCTGAATAAAATATGTGTTTAAATGTTAATTTTATTGAAAAAATATGTGTCCATAATTTATTTCCAAATGTCAAAGTGCTATATTTTTGTGTTTGTATTTGTAATACTTGTGTTACTAGCATTGTACTTTCTAGCATAATCATTTTGTGTTAAATTAACACAAAAATTTGAGTGGATCATTTGGGACATGCGATGTACGTTAAATTTGACAAATTTTCTTATTGTATTAAAGCATTTTTTATTATTATTTTAAAGAAATAATTTTAAACTATTTTATTAATAGAAATTAATATAACTTAAATAAAGTAAAAGTATATAAAAGTAAAACCAATACAGCATAATTATATCATAAAAATGTGTATCGTGTCCTCTGTATCAACACTATGATTATTATTTAAGTACTATGCTCTTTAGTTTTCTTAATATTCTAATCTTATTTCGCGCTAAATGAACGCATAAACGCAACAAAAATAATAAAGACGTGTTCGAATTTTGATCATATAGACTTTGGTTATATTAGAAAGGCCGATAAATTTTACATGCGAAAGACGGAACTACTTACAATTAGCAACAGTTTTGCAATTATTCAGTGACCATAATTATGCAATACAGATCCTGTTCGGTTTCTATCAACATTCTACCGTTGGATTACGTTATGCAGAACCTGCTCGATTTCTGCTGCCAATCTGCCGTCATGTTCTGTCAACAGGATCTGTTACATTTCTGTTGCCAATTTGCTGGCATAGAATATCAACAGATATTGTTAGATTTCTAGCAATAGTTTGCCGATATCATTAGATTTCGCAAGTCTATGTAAAGCTTGTTGCCATTCTGGCAGAAATTTATAGCAGACTCTGCGCGTAATTTGTTTCTTTAGGTTTGGCTATCAAGGAAGATATAATTAAGCGTGTGCTTAAATAGATTTACTTTTTTACGTTTTAGAGATTGGACAGTAATGACACTTTCGAATATTGGTCAGAGAAGGCGATGATCACTTACAAGGCGGAGATTGAGTTACAAGTGGTTAATCGTGGCTATGTAGATGTGCTCGCAACTTGGACGAGACGTACAAAAATTAAAGAAGCGGACGGGAGGAAAATAGAACCAGCCAGGCGATTCTTCCGGATTGGAACGGCACCAGTAAGAACACATTTCTCGTTAAGTTTCGCTTTGTTGCGTTCTATTAAACGAAGAAATAATTTTATGTCTAAATAACAAAGTTACACATAATTATAAAGTAATTATCTTTAAATGGTTGGTGATGTTAAATAATAATTAAGTTATTAAGTAATTGATTTTATTTAATTTAAAATGATTACATAAAAGTAATTAATATAAATTATTCTATTTTTAAACATATACTACTGTCAAAAGTTTGAAAATGATTAAGATTTTTTTCGTATTTCATGAAAAGTTAAATAGAAAAAAGACTTTAAAATATTTGGAAAAGATTTATGTGAATTAAACACATTATAGACAATATTTTTTGTTATTTTTTCATTTTTCTATAAACTCTTTATTTTGAATTTTTTTTTACAAAAAATGAGCTTTTAAATAAAAAGTTCGATATTATTGTAAACTATCACACCAATTAAAAAAAATTTTAAAGAAAGTCTTTGATTCTGTGTTTTAAAAAATTTCTTTATTTTATCTAACTTAATGTAGATATTCAAATTTTTCTTAAACATTTTCTATTGTTATTATTTATTTTTAACTCATTTAATTGTAATAATTCTTTTATGCGATACTTCAACACAATTATTGTATTCTATGTAATTCTTATGGAAGGATAAATAAGACCGAAACAAATTTATTAATCAAAGCAAGTTTATTATCTAATTGAGATTTGTATTGTTATTATTAAATATTTTTCAGTTATCTTGTTGTTTGTCCTCTTCTCTTGTTTGTTTAGAAAGCTTATTTTAAAATAATTTTTTATTAATTTTGTATGTTTTATTAAGTACAGCAAGGTAAAAAAAATATTTGAAAAAATATTAATTTTTAATTTTATACAATTTAGAAATAAAATATCATAGGAACAAAACTAAAAGACTTATTTAAAGCTATATCTTTCTTCTTTAAAATGGATTTGTGAAAATTTTTCGATTTTTTTACAAGATTAACTTTTCATGATATATGAGAAATTTCAAGCGTTTTGAAACTTGAGCGATAGTGTTAAAATGTTTTTAGTATTTTAAAGTAAAGAAATGCTCAGTACACGAATAACCCATTTGTTTGTATTAAGGATTAAAATGTTATTTTGATTAATCTGAAATAATTTGGAATAGGCAGTTCCTTGGTCTGTAACTAAGAAAGATCCAGTGACTGGCCAAGAAATTCGTAACGAGGATGGAAAGGAAATCTGGGAAGGTTACTGCATAGATTTTGTGCAAAAATTATCCGAAGAGATGCAGTTCGATTACGATCTTATTATTCCTGAAGATCAAGAGTTTGGCAAAAAGTTACCTAATGGTGAATGGACTGGTCTGATAGGTGATCTCGCTAGAGGAGTATGTCTAACTGTTTCAAAATGTTTTGTTTACATCGTTCATTTTGTTTTATTTCGTTATCATGTTCTATATTACTACAAGTATAATGTATAGATTAGTTCAGCTGTAAATACTATTAATTTCTATTATTTTTATTACATTTCAATATTAATGTATAGTTTAATAAGAAAAACTAAAAAGTAATTTAAACTATTAAGAAATATGTAAGCCAGTGCAAATGTTAATATGTTATTCACAAATATTTGTAGTGTATTAGTACTGGTTTCAATATCTATTCAGACTTTGACATCTTAGAATAATTATAAATAAAACTAAGTCAAAAGGAAATTCTATTGGATATCGGATTTGTCAATTGTCTTTGTTAATTTTTACAAATTTTTAATTTGAGAAGATTCAATATGTTATATATACATATAATAAATTATTATAAGTCCAACAAGTTGTACATGTCAATAATCAATTTCATTCAGTTATCGTTCAATAATTATAATTATCTCATAATTTTATTCAATAATGTCAATTTTGTTATTTCAAAATTTATTGCCTTTAAATCAAAGTATTCAGTGATCTAAAAAGTATGAAATTTGAATAAATAATTAAAAGATTAGATTAATTGTAATTCTTATTGGTTTAATTTACGATGTAGATCCAATATGTTTTTTGTGGAAACAAATATCTAAATTGTAAATTTGATATACAAATACGAAGAAAATTTTGAAAGTTAAAATTGTGTGATAATATTCTCTGACTATAGTAAGTATATTTATTAATTAATAGGAAACTGATATTGCTGTAGCGGCATTAACAATGACATCGGAACGAGAAGAAGTTATTGATTTCGTTGCGCCCTATTTTGAACAATCTGGAATACTAATCGGTAAGCAATTAAAATTTATTTTAATAATACGTATTCTGTTATATGTATATAAATATATATGCAAATAAAATAGTAGTGTTTTAACAAATGTTTATTTTCTTTCAATAGTCCATCTTGATTCTTATTTTTTATCGTTTTCTTTTTCACTTTATAGTACAATTTAAGACAGGTTTTAGTTCAAGATGCATGTTGATAATTGAATATGGAATGGATAATTTATATTAGTTTTTATTTTCAAGTAATGAGAAAGCCAGTCCGTAAAACATCTCTATTTAAGTTTATGACGGTACTGAGACTTGAAGTCTGGCTTAGTATAGTCGGAGCTTTAACTTTGACCGGTATTATGATTTGGATATTAGATAAATATTCACCATACAGCGCAAGAAATAATAAACGGCTTTATCCCTATCCTTGTCGGTACGTATCTTATAATATGTTTTACTGCGTATTGTGTTATATTACAAATATTACTAATTGTTTTGCGTACTTAACATAACATTATTGAGTTTGAGAGACTATGTATGAAATTTCGATCGTTTGCTGTGTGAAGAGGGAATGAGATAGATTAGATAGAAGGTTCGGGTTAGAGAAGAGGAAAGGGGTAGAGGGGAGTCAGAAGTCTTCCCTATCGATCGTCACGTTAACCAGCTTCAGAGCTCAATTAGAATTCAAAAGACACGGAAGTAAAATTTTTTATCATATTTTCCTTATAATTAGGGTAACTGCGGTATTTACGCCGCGGGGGGATTTACACCGCAGGTGTCAGAAAA
>QKQZ01053022.1:0-15212 GCA_003595255.1 Solenopsis fugax
TCTCTATTTAAATTATATATATTTTTTATTATATTATATATTATATATTTTTATATATTATTTTTAATTTTGATATAAATGTGAACGGTATCTAAAATAAACGGGCGATATTGTACAAATATTTTGTCGGTAAAGATACATTGAAGGGTCCAATACAAAGTTTAATCAATCTTATTTAATAAGTAAAGAAAATTTAAATAAATTTAATTTTTTCGTTTTTTTAATTTCCATAAGTCTTTAAAGAAATGATTTGAATCATTATTGAACCTTTTAAAACAATTGATCTTAATAAAGAAAAGGGTTTTAAATAAAAAAATCTAATTTTCTTTCAAAGTTATTCGAAGTAATTTGAGATTGAAGTAATTTACGCAACTATACATTAATTATAACCCAATGGCATAATTTTGCATCGTTTATTACGGAATTTACTATAGAATTCGCTAAGTGTGCGATAATGTTTTCGCTTATGTACAAGTATGTCCAGCAACTGGTTTTTTTTTTTTTTTTCGAATGATCCTCGCTGTCAGCATGTTAAATCGGTCATTTCCAAATCCGAGTTAGGTAGAGGATCTGTTTTCTCGAGCTCGTGACACATATTTATACAATATTATATAATCTGTTCTTTTGGAATTCCTTAACTCAAGCATCAGTTTCGGAAGGCCAGGCGTAGAGTTCTATGGACAACATTCCGTTGAAAGCGGTGAGAATGCCGTCACGAAGATAGTTGCGCTGCCCAATGAAGTAAGATTGATGCGTTAATTATGATTGCATTTACATTAGATAAGAAAACTAATTTTTAAAATCGATTCTTTATTGTATAATCATGAACCATTTATATCGAGAATTAAATATAATAGTTTATATTAAATGGTTCTAAAAAATTTGAACGCGTACGATACCTTGTTCATTAATTTCCAATATTCTCTTATTACTGTTTATACTATATATGTATCGTACATCACGTGTATCTCTTACATATATTAAATTATTTTACATAGTCACGTTGTTCCGTGATTTACGTAGTGCTAACTCTTGCGGTAGTTCCATTAAAATTATACGCATCGCACCGATAGTAATGCGACACCATGTTCCGCTTATGCGGTTGCCAGCGAATTGCATAATCCCATGCGACACCGTACAATGTGCTCACGCACGCGTGTACTGATAAATAATACACGGGTGCAACGACATCGCGACGCGTCGCAATTAATTCGGAATGCAATTAAAGTCGCGATGTAAAATGTGGAAAAAAGATTTTCTTCGTGCTTCCGAGTGTTCAATTATCCTTTTATCAGCAAATACGCGGATTAACTTTTAGTTAATATGGTAGTGTTAATAAAATTATCTTAATGTGTTTCTAATCAAGTATTTTTCAAAAATGTTTAAAAGGTTTATTATGAAAGATGTTAATCATTGAATTAATTATATACGATATTTTATGGATAAATTCGTAAAATTTGTCTAAAATGGATCACTTACGTTACGTAATTTAATTTTTTATAATATTGTCCGAATTAGTTGTGATTCTTAAATCGAGCTTTTAATTTTACGACGCACAGCGGCATAAGCATGAACATTCGTTATCACGATAAGCGGTTTCAAGTAAATCTCGAGTCCGATAAGATAGCAGCTTGTCTATGATAAAGATCTAATAATACTTTTTATTCAATTTTAAATTCGACTTTCTATTTATTTTGGCAAGTTTTTCATAATTATTTTATAACTACTTCCGTATGCAATAATAAAGAATTTTTATATTAAACATAAAGAAAATGCTCATAGAAAAGTTAATTCGTGAGAATTTATTGGACTAAAATAAGTTATTCAATTCTAATATATAATATAAAATCAATAAAACACACAATGTATTCGGAAAGCCTATTTGACGAATAAGGAAGTATTTATTAATATAAAAAGCTGGAAAATAATTTTTTTTATATCAGAATTTAATTAAGACTTTAAAAATTAAAGTCTTTGCCTTTTATAAATGTTTAATCAAAATTTTAAGTATTTAATTTATGAAATGCTTACTAAGAAAGTAACATGAATCTGTTATTTATAGCGAACCAATTCAATATTCTTCACTCTGGATGTTGTTTTCTACAATTATACAATTAAATTGTTGATAACTATAAATCCGAAAACTGAGTGCAAATAAATTTTGTTCGATTTTGCGTTTGCTGTGAATTTTCGTTTTTGGGTGCGCGTGCAACAGTTGCAAGATAAGAAAGGTACTAGAATTGAGGAGTCGTGAGAAATTGCGAAATTATACGAGTATTTTCTCCGTGTAATAATAGTGATAGGAGAGGCTAGCAGCCGTCGTTGACTTATTGCGAGGCGTTTTATTACTTCCGCTATATCAGGAATACACTGACTTTCTAGGATAAAAACCGTTGTTAAAACTTTCTGTCGAATAAAATATTAAAGAGAAGTATGTATGAAACGGAATGGTGATAGAAAGTTTGTAACATCTTATTAAAAAATGTTTTTAAGAGTCAAAAGAAAAATATTTCTGAGGCTAATTTGTTCTATGGAATATAATTCTATTTCATTTCTGACGGATATTTTTTTATTAATTTGATATCGTAATTTACAGGGTCGCGTCGTGTCCTTGTGCGATGACAATTCATTACATTTATGGGAGATTAATGAAAGTTCCGTGGTGGAAACGAAGACGTTGTCATTGGAAGGAAAATTAAAGAAGATTTCCGCGATGTGTCTCGAATCTAGTGGGGAACATCTCTTGTTAGGAACAGAAGGAGGCAACATCTATTTACTAAACTTGAAGACTTTCGATACCCAGGAGAATATTATTTACCAAGATATTGTGATGCAAAAGTAAATCATTAGCTGTATCTTAGTCTTGTTATCTTCTATGTTTCAACCTAAATACCAACAAGATTACGAAAAGAGAAAAGTTTTGGTTGTCATCAATCTTAAAAAGAAAATTTTATAGTTGCAATTCTACAGACTAAACAAACTATATAAGTTAATCATTCTAATTATATTTATTATAAAAGTCGAAAAAAATTTGAAGTCATTAAAAAAAAAAATAAAAGAATATAATAGCTTTAAATGCTGAACTGAAAATTATTCAAGAAAGAAGTTACAATTATTCAAGAAAAAAGTTACTCTATATAAGATCATTAAACTGTTTTTACCATATAGTGTTCCGGAAGATTACAAGAAAAATCCAGGAGCGGTCGAAGCCATAGCCGAGCAGCCAGGGCATCCAGATAACATCCTGATTGGCTACAATCGAGGCTTGATGGTACTGTGGAATAAAGCCACTCCAGGAGCTCAGCAGGTAAGCCTTATATATATTCATTATTTACTCGTTACATCTGTACGTATACACTTTGGCAAATGCAATAGTCACACGCTGTAACGCTTACATGCTTTTCGCAAAACAATACACAGTGTGGGTCAATATTTAACCCTGCTAGCCCATTCTTTTCTGATACACATTCAATCGAGTTTAAAAGAATTTTTATACATTTCTTAGTATGGTTGTCAGATAAAAAAGATTTATATTTTATTTTATAAATACGTATTTAAAAGTAGAGAACTGAATTCATAAAGGTTAAAACTGATGAAATTAAAAATGTTAAAAATAAAGATTGTTACAGCTAAAAACGAAAATTAAAGACTATGTATTTATTTATTTTTTAAATATAAAATTTTATATTAATATTTTTAATATAAATATATTTTTTTACTTTGAAAAGTTTCATATCCAAAGAAATTAAGAATATTATCAGCCTTTAATAATTTTCATCGTTTTATTATAAAACTACAAGATCTTGAAAAATAATTGAATAATTGATTAAAATGGAATCGAATGAAGCAGCAGGGTTAAGAACGAATTGTGAGATAGTATCGCTCGTTCTGATTGTCGTTTGTGTCTTTGGTGGTCTTTGGTGGAACGTGTACGCGCAGCTGATGGGTTTGTTTTCGCGTGCGCAGACATTCGTCTCCACGCAACAGCTGGAATCGGTTCATTGGATCTCTGAGAATCGCTTTGTCTCGTCACACAACGACGGTTCCTACGCGTTTTGGAGCCCTGGTAGCGATGCCGTGCCGGAGCCTACGACACTTTACGGGCCGTTCCCATGCAAGGCCGTCACCAAAATTCTCGTGTATCCTACCGCGGAGTAAGTCACTTCGAGATTGTGTAATTTCTTCCTTTCCCCATTTCTTCACGAATTCAACTGAGCTTTTCCGTAGACACGGCGAGCTCGTACTATTCTCAGGTGGTATGCAACGCGCCAGTTATGGAGACCGACATACGATCACTGTCATGACCAAGGAGAAACATTTAGTTTTCGATTTTACATCTAAAATTATTGATTTTTTCACTGTCTTTCCTAAAGAGGAGGAAGGGAACAATGAGAATCTTGTCGGACCAGAAGCGCTCATAGTATTGGCTGAGGAAGAATTGGTAGCTATCGATTTGACTAACCCTGAATGGAAGATGATGGCTCTGCCTTACTTAGTATCTCTTCACGCAAGCTCAGTGAGTATTCTAAAATAAAAGTAGCAAAATTGTAGTAGATATACATATGATACACAAACTCTTTACAATTCTTTTATATTACAGGTGACTTGCTCCCAACATGTGCCTAATGTGCCTGAGGAACTTTGGGAGGCGATTGTAGCAGCCGGTAAAGCGCAGACGGAGCATCTTTATTCGGACAAACTGTGGCCTATTGATGGCGGCATTATCCTCTGCCAAAAACCGGCTAATCCTGACAAGCCTAAAAACAGAGAATTACTGCTTACTGGACACGAGGACGGTACTGTCAGGTTCTGGAACGCGTCCGACATTGCTCTGACCCCTCTCTATAAGTACAACTCGTCGATTCTATTCACTGGTGAGCACTTAGACGTTCTCGAACAACCCCCGGAAGACGACGAGGATGAGTGGCCACCATTCAAGAAAGTAGGAATCTTCGATCCGTACTCCGATGATCCACGACTTGCCGTAAAGAAAGTTCTTCTCTGCCCATTATCCTCGACATTGGTTATCGCCGGCACAGCTGGACACATTATCACTGCTATCATCTCCTCGGAACCGACCAACAAGGAGATAAAGGCCATAACAATGAACATTGTCAATGATCGCGACGGATTCGTGTGGAAGGGTCACGATCATCTACCACCAAGAACAACGAGTATATCGTTTGCGGTTGGATTTCAACCGCAGAGCCTTTTACAATTATATCCACCGGCCGCCGTCACGGCGTTAGCGTTGCACAGCGAATGGGGATTACTCGCTGCTGGCACAGCACATGGACTCGCAGTCTTCGATTACACCAGATCGAAAGCTGTCAGTGTCAAATGCACACTCAATCCAAATGGTATGTGAATACTGCAATAAAACGCAACTTTTTCAACAGCCAATGCAACTTTAAATTATTAATAAGGAATCTTTTGTTTTACAAGTTCTATTTAAATTATAGTAACTTTCTTTGTACAGTTCCATAAAGCTGAGAATACAATCTAGAGAGTAAAAGTTTGAATACTTATATGGATATCTAAAACTTTTACTTAAAGTTGTTTTGCTTTTTATATCAATAATATTGTAAACAAAATGATTATTTAATGTTTTACAGATCTTTCCGGTGCAGGTGACACTCCTATCTCTCGACGGAAGTCTTTCAAAAAATCTCTTAGAGAATCTTTCAGGAGATTGAGAAAGGGACGTTCGCAACGTCGGACAAACGCTAATAGCCCTACACGAAATACTGCACCGGAGAAAAAGAAAGACAGGTATGTTTAATCATTAGATCAAAATACGGAAACAATGTATAATTATTAAATTTTAATCCAGCGTTGCTTCTTCACCGAGTGGCGATCTATCACCGGCAGATTTAAAACCGGTGGAAAGACAAGTAGAAGCAAGGCCCGTCGACGATGCTCTAGGCTCTATGGTTCGGTGCTTGTACTTCGCCAGAAGTTATATTATTAGCCGTTAGTATTATTTTTTTGTAAGTCTAATGTTAGCGACCGCAAAAATGACCTAAAATATTTGTAGTACAAAATACAACACCCACACTTTGGGCGGGCACCAACAACGGCACTGTTTACGTCTTCACGTTGGCTATACCCGCCGGTGTGAGGAGGACAGAAGAAGACGTCAATTGTACACTGGGCAAAGAGATACAATTGAAGCATCGAGCACCCGTAATCGCGATCACGATCCTCGATGGATCCAGTGTGCCGTTGCCGGAACCTTACGAGGCCGAAAAGGGCGTGACGCCCGGACCTGACATGACTTCCACGCATAGAGTCGTAATTGCCAGCGAAGAACAATTCAAGATTTTCAATCTTCCGTCCCTGAAGCCGTATTGCAAGTACAAATTGACCGCTCACGAAGGTTCCAGAGTGCGAAAAACAGGTTTCGCCAAGTTCTCGTGCCAAGTCGAACCCGCGGGAACTCATGAAGAAACTTGCTTGCTTTGTCTAACGAATCTTGGCGATTGTCTGGTGCTGAGTATACCGGAATTAAGAAGACAGTTGAATGCTGCTGCGATCAAAAGAGAGGATATTAAGTTAGTATTTCTATTTTTGTATCTCGTATTTTAATGTTAAACGTTTGCGAATGATGTATATTTTTCCTCTTTTAGTGGTATTTCTTCCTTAATATTTACAAAAGCCGGAGAAGCGCTATATCTTCATTCGAGTTCGGAACTTCAACGAATTTCTTTGTCAGCCGCGAAGATGACAAAAGCGCATTGCGCGCTCAACTTACCACCACACGCTAGATTTACTGAAAACACTAACGAAGTCGCGCAAGAGCAAGGCGTTATCGAGGGTGCACCTGAAACTGAAGGAGAGACGCAGGGAAGTCAACCACCAACGGCAGCGAGCAGAGTTATCACGGAAAATGGCGTAGTGGGTACCAGTGAGTATTAAAAATCCGCATATCTTTACTTGAATAATAAAGTAATGATCGGATTTAGTTACAATTTTCGACCTGATTTTCGACCACTTCTGAAACAGAGAACTTCTCGAGTCTTCAAGATACGAATGGTAAAGGAGAAACAGGGAATCAAAAATTACATCGAACGTTGTAACTAAATCTGATCATTTATCTAAAGAGACAAATACATTTTTTTTTAACACATCGCAATAAAATATACCATCGGCTTCTGTGCAAACGCGATTGCGTATATGTGTAACCGCTTGGCATATTTTGCATAACCCACATATACATGTGTACATCCCACGTGTTTTGATCCTAATCACAACTGAACTATTACTATCATTTGTGTCGATTAACGAGACAGTAGGGAATGTCCTTATTTGTATTAGTGCCGTTTAGTGTCGATGTGAACGCATGTCTTTTAGCTGGAGAAGAAGAATCTCCGAAGGAACCGTCGCTGCGACCGGCTACGAGTAGTATAGATGTAAATGGGGAAGATGATCGTCAGGATTTAAGTTCTATCGGAGATATTACGATCGACAGTGTTAAAGATCATTTGCTGTAAGTTCAGTTGACATTATCAGATATTTTATCTTGATTTGTTATTTGTTTATGTACGATAAATTTTATTTCAATTATGAGTTTAGTGGATTATGATTTTATTTAATATCACTTCATTTAATTTATATAAACATATTGAACGTACTATATGGCTTGATAATTTATTTCGCCGCTGCATTAATTAATGCTAGCATTCGATGTACTCGCCATTTTTTTGGCAGTAACAGTCCACTTTTCAGAAACGCGACGTCTTCCGAAGAACTTCACAATCGTTTGGCAGGACTTAAGATGGAGGTGACTTCACGAACTTCCGAGATATCCACTCAAAATCAATCGCTAGTGGTGAAAACGACCACTGTGGTTACGCAAACCACGAATAGTACGACCGCTAATGGCGAAGTCGAGACGAGTCAGGCGAACGAAACGCAACATGTAAACAGTGAGTGAAATCGCAATCAATCTAGATCTGTGAAGTGACTTATTACGCAATTTAGATCTATCTCATCTGATCATTGGACTCAAATTGACAATTCGTAAAAAGATTGATTTTTGAGTACACTTGTAATAGTTTCTTAAAAATTTTTAATGCGTGAGTAATCGAATTTACTAGGCCAATATATTTTTCACTGATTTTCCAGGATCACTAATCGACAGACTCGACGGATTACGATTCACTGTTATCTTACATTGTACAGTTAATCAACATTTCGTCTTTGTCTTCCGACGCTTCCAAATAATTTTCGTTTTGTTTTTTTCGCACGTTATTTGCATTCATTATATTTCTTTTATTATTTTTATCATTTTATCATTTTTTGTTTGTGGCATTTGTTTTATTGCGCAGGCACTACAGTAGAGCGAGAGATACGCAGCGGTATCGAGACAACAACGACACATGCTACCATCACTCTACCCCCGAACGTCGAGGTCAGCAAACGGCACTGAATATAATTATAATTAATTGGTGTCGGTCGTTACCTCGATATTATCTCATGTTAACGTTTTAGTACCTTGTCGTATGCTACACACATTGGTCAATTAACCTTCCATTACTAAATGCACCAGCTTTCCATTCATTTCTGTTAATTTATTCCTCGCCCCTCCCTTCATGCGATATTCATTAACAAACTGACTTAGAACATTAAAATAAATGTGAAGCTTTTAATTACTAACCAGATAGATTTTACTATTTTCTATTAAAAAACGTCTATCGAGTAATAAATAAATGTTTAAATATTACAGATTAATGCCGCGGATTTGGCCAATCTGGAGGTCACTACGACTACAGTGACCACTACTACAGAAAGATCCAAGGCGCCGTTGGCAAGACCAGAGGAAGTTGGATCGTAGGCCTGTTCCATATCGTTTCTCCATGCTGACTATGCATCGATTTCGCGCTCCATTTACAGAGCCATCAATAATTAGTTACTCTTATTGAATAAACTTGTACACAGCGGCGATATAGATAGGATTTATATATCGTAGATTTTTTAAGAAATATTTAGATTTCTACGCAGCATTTCAGCGACAATCACTCGCGCCACGCGAGCGACGAGTGATCAATTTTTAATACAAACTTTGCCATTTTATTGACATCTACATCATTGTACTCTATTTGAAAGTGTTCCAAATGAATAACTTTTGGAATTAGGAAATCAATGATTTTTAACGAAAATAGGCCTAAAAATGTTTTATTTATCATAAGAAAGAATAAGAAATATAAGAAATATAAATTCTTGTACTTTTCTTTACAAAGAAAATTTTAAAAAAATTATATTAATTGATAAATCGACATAAGACAGTTTTATGAAAGAATATCGTATCAAAATTTCCAATTAGCATAAATATAAAAGATTTTTGACACGAGAATTATTGTCTATCGTTTTGCACGGCCGATTTTAACTTGTCCATTATTTTAATAACGAATCTGATGCATGTTGTATGATCAGTGTAATCGTAGATTTTTAAAAATGATTAGTTTACTGAGAGATAGGAAGAATGATGAAACATCACAAACCATGAATTATGGCAGCCTTAAATGTATACTGTTATTTTATATATTTTTAATTATTGAAAATATGCGATATCCGCAGTATCTACAGTATTTGAAACGTTTCGAGCGTCTTGTAGTTTTTCACGAGCAGAAGTGTGGTGCGATATAAAGATGCTTCAAACAACAAAAAAAGATGTAGCTACTTAAGTAGAGTTATATATTTGACGAACAAGCGAGGAGATTAAGCAAATTCGAAGAGGAATGTCTGTCGATGGTCGTGATGTAGGAAGTTTCAACGCGTTAAAAAGTATATTTTTTATCAATGTTGCTTAATCGTTAAGTTTCCTCTCTCTTCGCGTTACCGAAGAGCGTGTGTCACCGAATTTTTTAGAGAATCCTTGAATATTCGGGAGCGCTTAACGTACTACATAATACCGACATAGTTACTTTATTGTTGCATTTATCCGTAGCAATTATCCGTTTTTTTAGACGAAATAATCGCATAGTCTTAGCGATGAACTATTGTTGCAAAATGCGTTCTTGATACTTGATTAATTTTTAGAAACATGTCATATATACATAACAGCTTTATCGCGACAAATTGATATATTTCTTAGCTTGTCTTTTTGCGAGAGCACCGATTAAATATCTTATAATTTTGATCTCAGTAGGATTGTCATGGGAATAATTCGTATTCCGAAAACTGTACTTTCTTAACCACACACATGCGCCGATATCCTTACAAAGTTATACAAAAATGAATCTAAAGAATGGAAGACAGATTGATGGAAATGTGCTCTCCTACCAATCGCATTTTTGCATTAACTTACTTTCTTTTATACAGATAATACAAAAGACCAAAATTTGAATTGATTGATGAATATTTTAACTTTAAATATACCGACAGTAACATTATTTTTATTTTTAGTGTGATAAGTTTTTATTTTTTTAGATAAGTTTTTAATATCCTTTAAATTTTTTGCAATTTTATCAATGAATTTTATTAACTATATTGAATTCATTTTTATCTATGAAGCATAATATATTGTCACGTTTCGCACATGTGTGTGTCTATGCTTGAAGAGAAAAATGGTGTATCTACGAGTTAAAAAATTTTAATTTTTAATCTAAAGCTAAACGTAAAGTGCTATTAATGAATTAATTCTTCATTTTATCGAATCGACGCCGAGCTTGCTGAAGTACGCGCATTCATAATATTGTAAATTATTTTTTACTTTGATAAAGTAATGTATAGTGTACACAGAATGAAACACTGCCCCTGAAACTTTTTCCTATCCAACACTGTTAAATACCGATTGTAACATGTCATATATTGATGCCTATTGCGATGAAATATATAAGTAATTATTAATGTATTTTCTATTTCAAATCGTGTTACATTGTTTATTCTCCTAGATCATCTTTGTAGTTTTTAATATCATTTCTTTTACGCGCTTGACAACCTTTTGATTTATGTTAAAATATATTTTAAAGATATAAATAAATTTGTTTTATATCTAAGCATTATCCAACGTTTATAATAATTGTTGAAGTTTCGCAACGTTTGCTGATAAAAATTTGGTTTTGAGTTTATGCTTTCATGTATGTTCCATGTCATGTAAGTGAAATTGTGTTGCAAATTGCTTTAAATGTAAGTTAATGTATGAGACATTTTATATATGCAATTTAGATATTATAATGTAAAAATATTTCAAAAAATATGTTACCATCTTACCATCAATATTTGTTGATAGAAAGTTCATGGATCTGAAATCCAGAAGAATATGTTTTGTATCAACTGCACGTAATCCCGTAATTGTTATAGTATTTTATAGCGTATTATAGCGTTTTATAAAGCAATAAGCAAATTAAAACAGAAAAAATTATATCGATGTTTTTTTGCTAAAAGTTTTGTATAAAAAATTATATCGATATTTTTTGCTAAAAGTTTTATTGCTTGCGATGAGAAAACAAAATACATTAAATGTGTGATTATATCAAGCTGCAGACATTAATCAAGGGAATAATAAGTAAGGAATTATCAAAGCAAAAAGCAGTAAGCGGAACTAGACATGTACAAAGGCTGTACTGAAGCATGAAGCATTAATTAACGTTTATTTAAATTTACCCAAATAGTAGCTCTTCAAATACTGTTCTGCGTGGAGTATCTCCTCGCATGGATGTTTATTAACTTCTCTGTATAATATATCGAGAACAACCTTCACCGCTTCGATGTCATACATATTTGCGAGCAATCTCTCCCTGAAAGGTCTCAGTTTTTCCACAAGTTGCTTATTCCTGGAGATTGATCCAACATGATCTCGCCGGATCTCCTTATATGTCGGCCAGTTGTTCTCGCACGCTGGACAATCACAATCGAGAAAGTAATCCTGCAGTATTTTTTGCTTCCTCTCGGCTCGGAACATGTGCGCATAAACGCCGCCGTAGCTTGTGAATATTTGATCTCCGGGATGTATAGGTGTCAAGGCACGCGTAATCATTGTCAGTCCCTCGAAATGTCGAAAAGTATTCGGCGCACAAGAATGATTATATAAGCTGTGAGCCACATACAAGCCTGAACCTGATACAATTCCTGGTTCTTGTTGTATCTATAAGATAAATGTAATTGTATCTTGAGAGAAAGAGAATAATAATATAAATAATAAAATTAGAATTTAAAAAAACTCACTGAAAAGCAATTAGAAGACATTATCACACAGGCACGAAACATTATACTGGCGCAAAATTTAAGCTCAGAAAATTCGGTGATATCCTTCAAATCATCAATTTCATATTTCTTAAAAAAAAATTTTGTCTGCGTAGCTAAAAGAATTACTGCGAGGGCAGAAATACAAGCAAATGCGCTGATTCCGATCAACGGTCTTGTAGTCATATTAGTTGCTAAGCTTAGTGCAGACCGGGAGCTAAAACTGTCTAATATCCCAGTATCTGTAAATCCTGCCGTTCTGTTGTCTGCAATATCAAAGAATCATTACATGAGATTATCAATGATCCAATTAGCATATAATTTGAATATATATACCTGAATTAGATTCCGCAGTTTTCATATCTTGTTGCAGTTCTTTAAGTTTGGTTCCATTCTCGGTTACTACAATCAGTAATCGAATGATCTTCGAAATCATTCTTATCTTATCCTTGTCTATATTGAGCAAGTTCGTTAACAGTTTTAGAATTAGACATTCTGTCTCGTGACATGTTTTCCACGCTAGCTTCCTGCAATTCTCAGAACAATATTGAGCTATCGGACATTCTGTGCACGGTATTAAATTGTAGCTTCTGGATAGACAATAGTGGCAATGTGTATAATACCTGTAAACATCGTTTAATAATGTAACTTTACTTCGAATATTAAGGGAGAAAATTCAGTTACGAAATTATAGAGACGAAATTATTTATTTTTACTTCTTTTTTTTCTCATAAGTCAACATGTATTTGAATTCTTTTTTTAATTTTTCTCCTATATAATAAGGATAAATAAAATTGTCAAACAAATATCTTAATTTTGTAACTTTTAAATTCATATATCACGCAAGTAAGAATAACATAGTATTCAAATCTTGATAAAAATTTTTCTTAAAATTCTTTACATAATTTTTTAGAATTTTTTACAATTTCTCTATATAATTTTAAGATTTAAAAAAATTCTCAAACTTTTTATATAAATTGGAAAATTTTTTATAGATACTGAGAAAGTCTACATCTTTTTTACAATTTTTTATACATGTAAATTCTGAAATCTTATAAGATTTTTCATGTAATTTTCGAAGAAAACTTATAAAACTTGAAGGAGTTTAAGGTATTTTTTAAATTAGGATATTTATGAAAATTATGGAGATTTATTTAAATCTCCATAAATTAAAATATGAAAAAGATATTGTAAGAATTTTTTTAATGTACAAACACAAATGAAAAGTAAATGCGATGATTAGTGACTCACCGTTCTTCGTAGATAACATGTGCATATGGATCTTCGATGCTGACTATATCACCAGGTTTAAATTCCCGTGTCGCCACGTAGTGTCTGCCGTATCTCTCAGAGAAGGATATCGCAACACCGTTACTGACAGCAGGAACTTCTTGGCTCGGACCATATGTTAATTTGGAAAAATCCTCTTCTTGCAAATATCTCGGTTTCGACGGAGAAATTTTCGATGCATAATGAAGATAATCTTCGTTAGTTGTTGCATCTTGTTTCTTCGGAAACTCTTGACCATCCTTTATTATTCCATTTTCCATATATTCAATGTTTTCTGGTTTTGTAATAGATTTCTCGATATTATCGCATAAACAGGATTCACTCGTAGTTCTCTGATGATCGACATCCTTCGACTCTAATTCGAGCAATCTTTTTATTTCCATTATCGCTTTATCTCCTCTGTCTTTCAAGTTTCTCTGTTTTTCTTTTGGATATCCATGAGACAAAGCCGCGTCAATATCTATTAAACATTCCTTATACAATTGCTTTCTGTATAAAGCGGCGGATCGGTTCGCATATGCATATGACATGAGTTCATCGCTGTCGGCGTATGCCAAGCTCAAGGTGTAACACTCGATAGCTTCTAGGTCGTCGCCCATCACAAAATGTTGATTGCCTGAAAATTTGTTCGTATAATATAGTACGTATATTATGATATATTGAACATATGTTCCCAAATGAAATACGCACCTTCTTCTCTATATCTAATAGAGTTTTCCTCATTTTTCGTTACAGCGAGCAGAGGAGGCATTTGGGATCTGACCATATTTTGCAAGATGTGTCCAACGAGAGCTTCACATTCCTTTTGCAATCCATATCCAACATGCGATTTATTATTTTGCTTGAGAGTCAATACAAGTTCTTTTGCTATCTCCATTTTTCGTGCAGATTATCCTTAGATACCGTTTTATTATATATATAATTTAATATAGTAAAAATAATATATATAATATACTTAAAAAATATTAGGAGTCCTCTTTTTTATATCCTAGATTTGCTTCTTAATATTATGAGTACAATATATAACACATACACACGCAACAATTGAAACTTTAATAAGTACCAGATAATAAAGAAAAAGTTAAATTTCCTTTTTTTACAAAACTTATTCGTGATTTTTATCAAAAAACACGGTAGTATCTCGCGCCAAATGAACGCACAGCGCGAGTTTATGTGACGCTCAATTTTTTGTATTTATTACTGAGATTTTATTTTTATGTTTAAAAATAAAATTTTTATATTTAATGGATTAAAATCGTAAAACGTATTTTATGTAAACACAGTAATTATTTTTTGAATCACGATATTCAAAGTTGACCTTAGACAGTAACTGAATAAGCCATGGTAGAACATGTACTGAGAACATTGAAGCCAGTGAAACTAAATTTACCTCAAGCCCGATGACAGAAAAAGACTATACAGTGCAGGAATTACTTGAGCACTCATTGTATGTGAACGACTGACCACAAGTAAAAACGTTTAGGTAAAATGTTTTCATATAAGTCAGCATTATAGATGTAAAAGTGTATTGCTGCATTTACTTGCCATTGTACATTTAAATTTATTTTAGCTTAATTATAAAAAAATATTTGTGTGATTTCAATTAAGACAAAAAGAATTTATTACTGTGTTTAAAATCTTGGAATTAGTGTTTGACAAGTACTTAGTTATTAATATTTTAATTATAGTATAAATATTGATATATATATATATATATATATATATACTACATAATT
>QKQZ01053025.1:0-18019 GCA_003595255.1 Solenopsis fugax
GGGAACGACGCCTTGGCGGAGCTCACGATCGAGGAGCTGGCTTCCATTCCCGCCGGAAATCACACCTCCGCCAATCACACAGGACATCCCTCTCATCACAAGGTCAGCGAACTCGCAAATTCGGAATCGATAGCGCGCGGTTTCAGCATGAGGGGGAGAGAGAGAGAGAGAGAGAGAAAGAGAGAGAAACACGACGGACGTTCAGAAATAGCTTCTATTAATTCTTATTTTCCGATTATTCGAGTCACGCTCCGGCTAATAGCTGTCGTTATCGTTTACTTATTAATATCCTCCTCTGCTGGACAAGAATTCAGAATCCTCGAGAAGGGGAAACCTTCCAATTGGCGATCCAAAATTTCTTTCAATTTTATTTCAATACTATTATATATATTTTAACTTAATTTTTGAAAGTTTTTTTTTGTAACTTTTTTAATCCTCCCAATTATTTATTTTACTTGTTACTGAAGAATATTTATTTTTAAAGAAAACTACTAAACAGAAAGTTCAAATAACGTTTGCAGTCTTATGGAATTTTATTTTTGATTTGTATTTCTTTTTTAATTTTTCTAAATTAAAAAAAAAATACAAATTAAATTTGAAATTCCATAAAAGACTGCAAACTATCTAAATTTCTAAATTTTTCTTTTTTTTAGTTTATCCGATTTATATTGGAATATTTTTGAAAATAGAATTTGCTATTCGTAAGGCATAATTTATACATGAGTAGTCGTTGACTCACTGATAAAATATTAGATGACTAAAAGATTGATACTAACAGCTACCAGGTATATGGATAATTACTGGGAGCATATTGATACAATAATAGGGTACCGCGGTCAATGTATTTATGTATAATCGTGGAAACAGATCAATCATACAGTGTTATTTATGTGGGGATATTTCATTCAGAATTATCCGATACCATTTACCATATTGATCAAAAATTTGCCGTTCCGATTAAACGACTAACCTATTGTACGAAACACAAAAGTTCCTAATACAATTTAAATTAAATTTAAGAATTTCCGAGAGAACTTTCTTTGCCGAGAAACTTCCTTATTTAAAATTCGATTAAATAAGGAAGTTTGATAAAAAAAGGCAACAAATTTTTATTTTAAACTTTATCGGAGATATTAATTATTTTCTATACGGGATTATTTGAAGCTCAGAGTGTAATTTTTTACGACAATACTCTTGATCAATATCAAATTTATTTTTAATTAACGCTCAAATAGATGTAGAAGGACAAGAAGCGATGTGTGCACAGGCATGATCCGCAAGCCTATTGAGAGCAATTGAGTCACAAAGCGTGGAGCATGTGTGCGCGTCAGCTGTTGCATCGTGCAGCTGTCGTGTACTGGGTGTTCCGCTATCGAAAGAACAATTTTTTCATTCGCGGGTCACTGCAAATTGCTATTTTTAATTTTCTACGCTTCTCCGCTTTATTATTATCACATGTGATATTATTTTTCTTAGCAAAAGCTTGATTTAATCATCTCAAATTAACAATCCAGAATTAATAACAGAAAAGACACACGAATACGATTACAATAGTCGGCACAATTTTGAAAGTATAAATACACAAATTGACTCTGAGCAAAACTAAAATTATAAAAGTCCTTCTAAATTTTTTTAAACGTGAAATTCATACGTAAATCATAGTAGATCATATGAGACAAAGTTTACATCAATTTAAAAATGCAATATGTTGGCATCGACTTTTCTTCGCAAACTATCTATTCATCTTTTTGAGGCACTCAAGGCTTCAAAAAGCATCCTTCAAAGGATCCCATTTCTGGCAAATAAGAAACACTATCGTGTCGCTCTTTTAGAAACATTATTATTTTTCTCAATTTTCTTATGACGATATTCCTTGCAAACTTTCTCACGTTGATACCTTCCCGTCGTCATCGTTACCCTGTTTGTTTCCGGTCTCTTGTCTCGAAGGACTCGTTTGAGTGTACAAACGATAATCATCCAGTTACGCTCGATATTTTTTTCGCTTCGAAAAATTTTTATTAAAATAGATATCCTTGGACGTGTACGCGAGCGATAAAACAAAATGAAAATAAAATCTGATATTTTATTATTACCACACGATTTATGTTTATATTTATTTATAATATTTATAATATTTATCTCTCAGAGTAAAATTAATCCTTCAGTTTTTTTGGGGAAAAAATATGGTTAAAAAAATGAAAACGAATATGAACAAAATATATGAAAATGCCACTAGCATTTTCAGATTTAAATGAAAAATCAAAGAGGAAAATATTCAAGAGAGTGAAGAAACGCGCGAGAAAAGGAGAAATTAGTTACACGGGTCGCAAGCAGTTATGCAGCCAGGTCACGGCAGGTCGTCGTCGAATAGAATCGATATTTGTGTGCCAAGCAAAATAATAAATGCTCCTTTTTTCCCTTCTGCTTCTTCGTTTCTCCGTGCGTCTCCTTTTTTCATGGAAAAAGATATTCAACCGAAGCAGCTTTCGCCGAAACGTACGGAAATGTCTGCAACGCTTCAAGTTTAATTAGGAAAATTTAGTCGGATAAAAGATAAAAAATAATTTGCGTAAAAAATACATAGCTTCACATTGAAGTAAATAATTTCGCGGAATTATTCATCTTTCTGAAGAAAATTTTCCTATGTGTTCCCTCAAAGACGATTCGACTTTCATTGAATTGATCCTTGTAAAGATGACCGATAATGAGCCTCTTTTATTGGAATAGGCTACATAGACTAATTTTTCCTTCCATTAAAAGCCGACCTATTAATTATTCGTGAATTCATGCATTACGCGCGGCTGCAAATCGGCCATTTTAATAGCTTTGAAGTCTACCGTATCGATATAAACGTCCCTTTTAACGATTATTATAATGAAACAATATCTGCTGCCCTTTTCCGGTTCACTCTCCCCTTAATTTCGTTCGATGAACCACTTACCGCGACTGAATTGTGACCTTCGTAGTTCGACAATGGTTATTAATTAAGTATTTATAGCTTCGAATTGCGTTATAAATTGGTACGTAATGCTATATTTAATCTGGCCTTTATATTCATATCTATATATATCGAAGATTTCAAACAGGCAAGCTTTTATTTAACTGCATATATTATCATCCAATTTCTATTTTTAATAAAGCCGATACATTCTCTAAATATTTATTTTACTTTCTTTAACTTGTTTTATTAAATTATTGTTACATATACACTGAGGAAAACATTAAATTTTAACAAATATTTATTCGAATAGTACTAATGAAATATTTACTAAATGTAAATATATATTTATTTGGTACAAGAACCACTAATTTAAATATATAAATATTTATATACTGTAAGTAAATATTTCATTAGTACTATTCGAAAAAATATCTATTAAAATTTAGGAATTTTTTCTCTCAGTCCAACGATTTATATTGCTCTCTTAGTATTATTTCTATATAATTTTATTTAATTCCTGATGTAAAACTTTTCACACTTGTCACAAATATCGATTTATTAATGATATCCAAAATATTTTCTTAATGTTCTCTCTTTTAACTTATCTCTTTCTTCACGATATGATATAGTAAAGAGATTATTGGTAACTTTTTCCCTCGGGGGATGTCTTTATGTCGTTCCCGGATAATCCTCTCTCTAATCCGCTGGTCTTGGATTATCGACTTGCTCAGTGTCGCACAAGGCCCATTTCGAACGAAAGCTATCGGTACTCGGTGTAACAACCCTTTTCGAACCACTTCGAGATAAGGAAATGGGAGCGTAGGGAATCCGACTCGCATGGTCCTCTTATCGCTAACCAAGTAATGCTTCTCTTTTGTTCTCTTTTGCACGTAAATCAAGTTGATTAAACGGTGATTTAAGGGGAATAAGCTCGCTATGCCTTCCAAAACAAAACCCTTTCAATTCTTATTAGTGATAATTTAATTTAACATTTTTAATTTGACGTTTTAGTAACACGATATTTTATAACATAATATTGTATTCTTAAAAGAAGAAAAGTATCTCTCTTTTCTCATAAAAGTATCAACGAATGTTTAAAAAATGCAATGTTTAAAAAAATGCGATTTGAATCTTCGAATGTAAAATCGACATGATCTCCGAACTGTTATCATGATTTGAATCGAACCGTTACTCCCACGGCACCCCCAAGGCGAGTGGGTGCAGTATTCGGGAGGGCGAGTACCTCCCGTTAGTAATATTACACGGTCGGAGAGGTGGGGGTGAGAGGGCCAGTGAGCTATGGATCGTCGACCCTCGCAGTCGGCGGTTAACGTTCGGATGCCTCGTACGTTACGTTCGAAACCGTAATCCAAAGGAGCTGGGGTGATAAAGCACTGCCCTGCGTATTTTCCCGGTTGAAAATCGCGGTGAACGTAAATTGTCTTAATTGGGTGGAGTAATATCGAGTATATATCTCCGTAAAAGTGAAAACGGCGGCGTGGCTGGTGAAGAACTATCCCTTAAACTATCCCCGAAGAAAGAGGAGAAGACGATCGATTAACGGAGCTAATTAACGAATTAATTATGCCAAAAAGATGATAGACGTGACAAAAGGGTCCCTGAAGTTTTGTAGTGTAAGCTTCAATTTTTAAGTAGTGAACTGATAAGAATCTAATATTTCCAGCATAAAAAAATAGTAAGATTCTGAGAATATAAATAATTAATATAAATGTATAAAATTCAACATTAAATTATTATTGTTCCAAAAATGCATTCGTATAAAGGACGTGTTACCGATAAAATATTTGAACATATAGATATCATCGCGAGATCAATTAATATTATATGTATTAGGACTCGAAATGAGATTTGAAGTTAGAGCAAGGGAGATCACCGTTGACAGGAACATTGACATCCTTAATTTCCTCATGGGGAAAACTGTGTAATAGGCTTGCATTGGGCCTAATTATTACATACACACGGTCGGTTTGAATGTATTAATTCGTGGCTGCGGTTTGGATACCTCAGAATAATACTGATCGCCGATCAATTAGCCGTGACGTGTTAATTCCGCAAGGAATGTTAATTAATAATTTCCATCATATTAATCAATAATTTCTATCGTAATAATACGAAAATTAAAAACTTGACGTGCATAATACGTATCAGAAATAAAAATCCAGTAAGGTATATTATTTCAAGTAAATAATACTTTATGTTGAATTAATTAATTAATTAATTAGTATATAATGTACATTAGTGTGGAAAACATTCTTTTATATTTTTAAAAAATTTGTAGAATATATTTGTTAAAATATATTTTTATGATTCTATGAAAAAGGTTAAAGTATCAGGAATGACTGAAAAAAGAACAGCCAATAAACAAAATGATGAATAATAAAGTTGCAATAGAAGGGGAAAGTGTTAGTCATACGTGAAAGATAAGCAGAATTTGCGAACTTCCATTGCGGGGTAGGAAAAATGGTGAGTAATTTAAAACTACTTGAGAAACGAAATAATTCCCCTTTTCGAAAGGGAAGCAAGAATTCGAAGAATTCCTTGTTTTCAATCGCTTATCTTTACGCAATATTAATTTTATAACATTAGCAAAAAAGAAATAACAAGTGCAACTGTATAGAAAATATTTAAAAATTATCCTAAATAGTCTCATTTAATTCAAATTTCGAAAAAAACGTTCAGGGATTTCTTTTTAAATTTGGGTAGAAATAAAGACAAGTAATCGCGTTGAGGAGAAATCGCGTCCTTTGTTCGAAATCCTCAAGACAACGAATCGATATCATTTTGGCCGTCACTCAAGGCATCGTCGCCTTGCTGTGGTGCACGCCTTACAATCGTAAAAAATGGGATGTTTTCACGTCGACGATTTCGGAAAATAAACCTCAGCCCGTACCGTGAAAGAGTTTCGGAAAGCCATCTACTCGGAAGAGGCACACCCGGTTTATTTGGACTCTCACGTTCCGTTCGCGTACCTCAAAGGCGCGCGAATGTTTGCTGTTTCCTGCCGACAAGGTTGATTGTGCCTGGTATGTGACGTTCTTCGATACGAAAAAACGACAAATTTAACGTAAAAAAATTAAATGTAAAAGATAAAAGTATAAGTTCAAAGAGTAGTAGAAGAAGCAAACGCACGGAACAAAGTAGAATTAGAAAATAAATGAGGTAAAATGTTGGAAATTAAAATTGGTAAATTGGACAGGAAACACAAATATTGAAAGAGCAAAAATATAATAAATTCAAGAAGCAAGGGAAATGAAGTATTAAAAATAGGAAAGTAACGAATCTAAGTTAAGACAAATGATTTTTGAATAATAAAACTCATCTGGCTTGTAAATTTTAAATACTTTTAATTAAAAATTTAACATTTCCGAAAGAAAGTTGTAGATTCTGTCTTTCTCTCTCATTCACTTTCTCTCTCTCTTTCTCTTCCCCTCTTTCTTAAAAGCCTTTCCTTTAAATAAAGGATTTTAAATAGAAGATGAATAAACCAGTGCGCGTACTTCTTTGCAAAGACCGACCTGTAGAAAAAAACGCATTTGACCCATGGATTCTTTGTCTCACGTTTATGGCCTTTCCAACATGTGTGTGTTTACGATCCACGCCTTAAAAGCCCAAAGAGAGAGAGCCTTTCTGCTTACACCCCTGTGAGTCACTCGCACGATTCCACGTGGAGAAAGATAGGGGAAGGGCACACACCCTCGTTTCGTCTTGATGAATATTTCGGTGTCCAAAGATTTTATTATTCTTTATTATTTTTTAGAAATTCCAACATAATTTAGAGCACCAGTTTTTATACTCAGAATTATTAAAAATTTTTGTAAATTTCTAATTATCAATAATCTTAGAAAAAGATTATTATATTTTTATTATTATTCCTGGAATTTTTATTTACTAATTATATATATTTACTCGATTCCATTTACATGTATCTTTCATAAAAATGTAAAAGTGTTTAATGCATCTGTATTTTTTTCTTATTTTTTATAATATCGCACTTATATGAAGGAAAAGTCTAAGCATAACACGATTTAGAAAATGAGAATGGCGACAAAAATCGTCGCGTCATGATGGCGCCCATGCTCTGAATCATGTCACGAGGGTCCTGACTTCTGCCAAGCACGGGAATCGATACCTCTGATCTCACGAGAGCCTTTGATCTTGTTTGGACTCAGGCGATGATAGTGATAGATACTTTTTTTAAATACTTACTATTTTTAATGTTTAATTGTGAGATAAAAATAACATTATATTCACAGACTTTTTCAAAATTACTGTGTTAAATTTTGCAAATTTTACCTAATAATCTCTTAATACGTATAATATAATTTTATTATAACACATTTTGAAATGTAAAGTAATTTAATGTAAATATTTGCAAAGTAATTTGAAGGCTTTTATTAAAGATGATCGAACTCTATAAAATATGAGTCTGAATTAGAATGTACACAATTTATCTGCAATTAACATACATCAACATTTCTTTGGTAAACAGAGAGTGCCGGGCGGAGGGGGTGTGATTGTGGGGGGTGGCGGCGGATCGGCCACCCCCCAAGGGGCGCAGCAGGGTAACAGTCACAATCTGGTGTATCGAGTGGTGGGTTCACGCGGGCATCCCGGTGGTCACCATCCGCACGTTAAGAAGTCCGATAGTTCTCAGCAGACCGAGAGCTCGGCCTTCAAACACCAACACCAACAGCACCAGCAGCAACAGCAGCAGCAGCAGCAGCAGCAGCAACAGCAACAGCAACAGCAGCAAGGTTCAAACGGCTCTGGTTGCAGTATCAGCTCCAACAGCCAGCAATGGAAGAAGTACATCGAAGCGGGCGCTGCAAGAGAAAGAGACAAGGAGGGCGCGCCACCCAGCCCTAGTCCCTCCAGAAGATCCCAGGTGAGCTGATCCCAAAACTTTCTGATCTTTGGCTTTTCTCTTCGGTTTTTTCTTCTTCATATTTTCGTCGCTGATTGATCGCTAAAATTGACGTTCCTCTGTACTGACATGAACTGAATAATTTCTGAATTATTATTGTATTACACTAAAAGAAAAAAAAGTTTATTATTATGGTAATTATCATAATTTAACTATAATTTATATTTATTTTCGGTGCCAGTTAAACATTTAAGGCTACTATATGCTCTTTGCTTCCTGTTTCTTTTTTTAACCTATTGCCTTTTTGCTTTTTGCTCTGTTTTATCGAAATCGACGAGATAAAAGTTAACGAACTCCGAAGAAGATAAGAAACACGATTGTCAATAAAATAGAATGCAAAGAGGCAAAAAGATAATGGGTAAAAAGCAAGAGACAGGAAGCAAAGAGCACATTGTAGATTAGCCTTTATGGCTGTTTTAACTATGCAAATTATAGCTGTTAGCTATTATTACTAAAGTAAATGAACTTTTTTTCTCAATGTAAGATTAAACAATTTTTATTTAAAAAAAATAGGATTGCAAGATAGACTTATTGTTAGTCTCTAAATTAAAATTAGAGATGTAACTTTTATCTCCATTAGCATTTAAATAACAAATACCTATCCATTTTAATTAAAAGTAATGTTGATTTAATAATCGTGTAAATGTAATTTAATTTGAATGCAGGATAAACACCGGAAACAGACCATGGCCGAATATGCAAATGGCGAGAAACCACAAAAAGTTTCGTCGGGCACGTCAACCAGCAACAGTGGCAAAGTTCGCGGGGTACCGCAAAGCTTCGGCTACGTTAAGAGACACAGTGCAGGCACTAGTTCGAGTCCAAATGGCGTCCAAAACGGCAGCAAGGACGCTACCAGGACAGCCCAAGTTAGCGCCGTACCAAGGACCAAGGTAACGTAAAAATTATAATTAATGAAATCTTTAGAATTGAAAGACATTTCAAGATCTTTAAACTCTAGAAATTAGAGTTATAAATCGTAAATTCTTAAATTATAGACTTGAGATTTAAAATTGTCAAAGATTTTAGATGTTATAAAATTCAATGGCATAGAATTAAAAATGTTTAAATAGATAAAATATAGAGATATATATTTTAAGCTATTTTGATCTTTTCTTCTCTGGAAACAAAATTTATAGATTCTATCAATAAACTTCTAAAAAATTTTATCAAATCTTGCTCGACTTTTAGAATTTTTAGATTTTTTTTATTTTATTATTATTTCAAGCCTTTATTTTTAGCAAGAATAAGAAACTATAAAAAACTTAAACTTAATATTAAATGAAACTAAATAATAACCATAAAGAAAATTAAAAATAAAAATTTCAAATACAAAGATTGATTCAACGAACACATTTCGTTAAGCAAATATTTTAAAATTAACATGAGATTTAGAAAAAAACTAAACAGCTTTCCTCAGTTTAGCTCATAGTTAAATCCGCTAAATTAAATAGAGAAATTAAATTAGAGTTCTACGTTTGGATGCAGGTTAAGGTGTCCGGTGGCACGCAAACGTGCACCACAGAGTTGCAGGCGAATTCCTCGGGATCAAATCAGGGTCATCATTACAAGAGCTACAGCCTCACCGGTCCCAGCGCTAGTCAACTCTCGCAGTCAGTCCGAGATCGTCTTATGCTGGGCTCGCAGAGCCTGCCGAAACCCGGTAGTCCAGAATTCACCGCTCTTTTTGCGTCTGCTCATCATCGCGAAAGGGGAGCTGGCGTTGGACCAGCGAGCGCATCATTTTCGCCTCGGGTATTGAAACCATCTGACGGCAGTCTCAGCGACACATGTAGTAATTACGCCGCACCTGATCTCCAAGGCTACTACGGCACACCCAACAGCCCTTACACCACTTCATGGATGAGACACAGCAACACCTACACGCCCAGCGGACGATCTCAAGGTAATTCAATTGAAATGTTATAGTCTTTTAATATATTAAATTAAAAAGTATAATATATATCCTGTAATAATCGCATCAGTTCTCGTAGACATACTGTTAAAAATCGGCAGCAAAATTAATGTAATGTAACGGAAACAAATTTCAAGCAGATACATTAAAAACATTTAATGTACATTTAATATAAATTTAATGTTGTCAAAAGTGCACTAAATTTCATGATTTTCAGTTATAGATACATTAAATTTAATGTACATTAAATTTAATGTGTAACTTAAAAATGTATTGAATTTCATGACATTTTTAACAGTGGAAGTAGAGCGAGTTAAATGAAATAAAAAAAATCCATTATGATTTTGCCATTTTCTCAATTATTAACGAGAAATTAATTAATAAAAATCCGCAAATACATCTGCACTCTCTTGTCGCCGAATCGCGCAGTTCATTATTATATTACATTTACAATAATTTATTTAAAATCTTATTTTACAAATTTATTTTACTTTATTTTTTCTTTTTATTTTGAAATTATGACGAGTTATCTTTTATTTAGGAATGGGTTTGTGCGAGGCGGATAGCGTGGAATCATTGGGCTCGCATCGCGCGAGCTTAACACATGCTCGTCTCCTAATGCACCAAAGGGATTCTACGGGGTCTCCGGCGCCGCCCAGACTGAATAGGAGCAACTCCATCAGGTGAGAAATTCCTAGCGTGTGACATCTCGCTCATTTCCATATTTTCTATATTCTTGAGAGATCCTCGGACCGTTGATATAATATTTTATTTTAATAATAATATTTTTGTATTACATTGTATCTTAGTATGAAAAACTTCCATAACGTCTAAATTTCAGCTAATATTTTTAGCTAATATAAATGTCTTATCAAAAATATCAAAAATCTTTAGATTAAATGTATATCAATACATTCCTAATTTAATATTTTTTAAAATATTTATAATTAAATGATTCTTTTAATTACGTTTTTAAATTTAAAATAAATCAATCGTTCGAGGACTAGTTTGGAAATAATCTGATTACAAATGATGCATAATTGCTTCAGCATTCAATCTGTCGATCGACGAATAGTTTTTTTTTCTTTTATCAGCTATTTCTTCTCTTTTATTCTTTGATTAATCGATCCGACCGTGAAATAACGCAGGATAATTTGATTGAACGTTTTAGCCATCTGCGGGAGAGGACATTCCCAAGGTAGTGCGAAAATATACACTCGGCGAGCCCATTTTTCACACATAAGTATTAACAAAAACATGAACAGAGTCGTAATACACGTATTCACACTCGAGAGTTGCTTTCACAAGCACTTGAAAAAATCTGAAAAACTCAGTTTTGACCGAATCCACGGATTCGGAGATCCTTCATAACTGTCACAGTGTGTGTGTTGTATTTTAGAAACTAGGATTAGAGTTTTCCAAAGTTTGGAAAAATAGAAAATACTTTTTATTTTTGTAATCAAGGATTATGGATTCTAAAATCTTTCGATCCTCGACTTCTAGAATCTTTAAGTAGAACCTAGAACTACAAATTTCAAAATATTTTGAGTTAAAGATTACAGATTCTATTTGGATCTTCCATCTTTAGGATCTTCGGATTCAAAACTTAGATCCCAGATATTTAGAGTGATAGATGTATGTTAAAACGTTTGGAGTCTAGAATCAAGGATCTCACAGATTTTGAAATCTTCGAATTCTCAATTTCTAGAGGATTCGAATCCCCAGATTTTCTATTTTCTAAAGATTGCAGGACTCACGCAATCGCACTGATATAATTCACCGAATGTACCCTGGGCATCTTCGGCATATTGTGTTGATAGTTATTCATGCGGCAGATTCGACGTTGCCTATTGTTGCCAAAGTTCGTCATTCGATCGTGTTGCTTGTGCAGCATGCATGCGCGGTGATGCTTCATCAATATTCCGGACCTAGCAATCGAGAGCTATGTATCCGCTATACATATACTCATTCTCTCACTCATCATCGTTGTAGGGGTATTACATAACTCTTGGAAACTAATCTCGTTTATCCCGTGAAGCGAACAATATTGTAATAAAAACTATTGCAAATACTAATGAATAGGAACGACGGCGCGGATCGATAGCTCTCGCTCGATTCCCGCGGGATCGAGTGTGCGCGATGCTACAAACCGTCTCGAAGTGGTCCTTGATTTCTTGTCGAGTGGAAGTAAGTTTATCTTTTAATTAGAGATCCCGGGACCGGCTAATTGCGCGCACACTCGGCAGGTAGACAAGCGTGTTCTCGTTGTCAGGGCTATCCAAGACACTCGAAAATCCTCTTCTGACGGTTCAAACGAGCACACGACTGGTGCTCTTGATCCTTCTTCAAGCCGTTATAAATTTACTGTAACATATATATATCGCTCCTCAGCTGCAAAAATAATTTAGCTGTAATTTGATCAATACCCTGAATTATATTTCAATTTCTATATTTTCACAAGTTACATATAAAATATTAAAAAAAAAATTAAAAACAGAAAATGTTTACTACCAGAAATAACTGGGAAAACCTGGAATTGTCAGGAAATTTCTTTTCTATTTTGAAGATGATGAATTTTCATAGAATTATATTGGTACTCGAGAAAAATTTTGAAATCTTACTTTTAAATTTAATTTCTATCTCCCTTTTTCTGACAAAATTATTTCTTTGATAATGCAAAATGTTGGCAATCGATTAATAATAAATATCCACGTACATTCATGTACATTTTTGTGTGATTCAGTTTTTTTTTTTTTTTTAAATCAGTGACAATAAACATCAAGGCATTGAATCTAAATAAAAAAGAATGAAAAATTTATGTAATTACGTCGCTTGAAAAACGAGAACGTGCTTATTTGACGGTAGCAGTAAAAAGAAAATAGATCTACAAGAATAGACTATCAGAGTAGTATAAATAAAAGTGTACAGTGTCTTTCTAATATTATATTCTGTTAAAAGCCTACGCGACAATGCTTACCATTTTACTTTAACTGTGCATATTGATTAGATGTGTCGCGCGGCGTCAATAAAATATCCCAGGCCTAAAGGTGATCTTCTCGGAGTCTAGTTTGATAGAGCGGCCGTTTAGAGGTATCTCGAGGGGAATCTAGAGAACACGTCGCGCTTGTGTTTTCGCAGGTCGACTAAGAGCGAGAAAATGTATCCGTCGATGTTGGCACGCGGAAGCGGCGCCTCGTCGTCAGTGGGCGAGGAGGTCGGAATGGGCATGGGGGTCGGAGTCGAGCCGTATTACAGCGTTCCCGTGGGATCGGCGGGATGCACCGGCCAACATTGGTCCCAGCCGACGTCGCCAACACCCGCACACCCCTCACGACAACCGCCGAACTTGTACCAGCACGTACACAAGGACGACGACAGTGAGTGCCAGCATCAGTAAAGAACGTAGCGTGACATTTGTCTGGAAACTTGAAAATATCGATAACGTAATTTTCGCAATTAAACTTTAAAAAAAATAGGATCACTCAATTTCGCATATTTTCTTAATGTAATACGAAATAAGCCAATGTTTCATAAAGTTGTTTATAATTATTATGTCTAACATTACAGTACAAAAAAAGGGATTAATATAGATAATAATTAAAAGAGACAGAAAGAGACATAAAATTATACAACCTGCTTGAAATCATGCAAATTAATTTTTAAAGATCATAGAAAAAACTTTAAGAAAATCTGAGTTGCTCTGTATGTGTACATTTATACAAACGATATAATTAATTTAACAATAATAAGATTAGAACCAGTGGAAATTTCAAACATAAAAAGTGAGAGGGCCAACATCTAGTCTACGTGGATCTAATATTAATTTTATGTGTGGATTTTTACAATCTTCAGTTAACGTGAATTGCGCGTCGCATGTTCGTCTTGAAACATGTAATTAATTTAGTTTAAAATGTGAAACTCTCAAACTTGAAAATTGATCTTATAATTAAAGATCGAATTTATAAACGTGTAATAAGAAAAGTTTTACCTTTGCTTTCAGTTCATGGTTCTTCGGTATCCTTGGTGTCCACCACGAGTAGCCTTTACAGCTCGGCAGAGGAGAAACAGGCGCATGAATTAAGAAAATTGCGTCGCGAACTACTGGACGCTCAGGAAAAGGTGCATTCGTTAACCAGTCAGCTTTCCACAAACGTGAGTACCTTCAAACATACGCAATTTATAATTTTAATCCTAGAGTGCTATATTTCATATTTTTTTAGATTAACACTACTTTAAAAATTCTGCCACAAAATAAAGATTGTTTTATTTTTTTTTTTCCTTATATTTTTAAGAATTTTAAAATTTTTTCTACTTTATGCAAGATTTACTATTTGGAAAAATCAGGAGAACCTAGAATTTTAAGAAATTAATTCTTTATCCAAAAAATTCTCTAATCTTAACCTTTTTTGAAAATTTCTAAAAAATCCGAGAATTCTCACGGAATTTTTTTACAAAATTTAAATAACATTCTGTTATAGGTTGCAAGATGTTAGAATAACTGAACTAAACGCTATTTTAATGTAAACTAACTTTTATTGAATGTTATTGATTTTAAGCTATCAAAATTTTAATAACAAGAACTATACTAAACTTGATTAGCATTTGGGTGAAAATTTGTTCACAGTAGCACTCCAGGGTTAATTTCTATGTCATTTGAATTTCACTCTCGTAAATATAAACTCTATGCCAACGCTAAAGCTTACTTCTACACTTCTCGTTGCAATTATTGTCTCTGCAACGTTCGTGCGATTAGCATAGAACTATATCACCATAATTACGAGTGACGACTAATTGACGCGTATAGATCTGTCATGGTCGCGTGCAGGGTACATGATGCCGCATGAAAACAGAGCAAATTGGCGCAGATGATTAGTCGTAATTAATCGACAATTAGCGGTCCCAGTAGCCCCTAATAGCTATAAACCTCAACAGAACCTGTTGCGATGATTCTAATGGCACGCGTGCTGTCAATCGAGCTTCTGTATCATATTCGTTTTGCTCTAAATTATATATTAGATATTTGATTTAAAATTATAAATTTTATAATTTTATTTTAAAAAGTATTTTAACTATAGAGATTTTCCATTTATTAACTTAGGCCGTGGTAAAATTTTTTCTCAAAATTTTTATACGAATTAAAATTCTTTTCAGAAATACTGAGAAATTTTTTTCTAAGAAATTTTCATGTATACAAATTCTGAAATATAAATATTCTAAGATTTTTAAGATTTTTAATTCTAATTTCTAAAAGATACTTTAAACTTTCTTAAATTTTATAAGGATTCTATCTCAAAAATTAGATAAGAAATAGAATAAGAAGTTTTAAGATATTTCAGAATGCATATACATGAAAAACTTTAGAAAACTTTTCTCAACATTTCTGAAAAGTAAAAAATTCTGAGAAAAATGAGAATTCTTAAAAATTATATGAAAAAGAAAATCTCATAAAGAATCTTTTATTTAGCTTCTTTATTCTTTTTTTAGATATTCTCAATCTCAATTTTAATTTTGATCTTTTCATTAAAAACTTAATAACACTATTTTTTTAAATATATATTTACAATAAGAATATTTTGCTTCTAACTTTTAAAGAAAGGATATTAAATATCCCACAGAAAACTTTTCAGTTCCAAAAAATGTGGAGTATCCGGTGTTCCGAGTTACAAACGTGTTATAATATATTCAGCTAAATACACCTGAAAACAGATAGTTTTGTTTGAAAAACGCGCGTTGCGTAGCATGGACGGTCCCGCTGCACCTGCAGCCCACGCTTCTTTCCATTGGTCAATGAGCCCGAGATCTCGTGGTCCCGTGGACGCGCTGCACCTGTACAACCGAATGGCGGCGGGACCACAGAGTCTCGAGCCGTCGACCAATAGAATAAAGCGTCACTCGGGCCCTGTAAGTTGCCGCCGCTGCACGCCGCCGTCGCCGCCGCCAATGCGCGCTGCGCTGGGTGCAGACAGACCGCGCTCTCGCGCTCTGCGCACTTGCGCTCAGTTGGCGTCTAGATGCGCAGTGTGCTGTGTCGCGCGTCGTTTTTGCGAATCGATCGTGATCCGTCAGTGTTTCGTTTACAATCGTGATCGATACGGTGATGTGACAAGTACGAAATCAATTCGAGGTAATTCGTTAACGCGTGTGTTGTATCGAAGAAGCGACGGCTTTGGAGCATCGAAGAAGTGAGGATTGAATGATGATTAGAAATGAATGTAATTGCGACGTAATCATTTGCCGGATCTATCGATATTTTTCGGGTGCATCCGATGCATCAAAGCGTCCTCTGATACGTTATCGCGCACTATCGACAAGATAATTCCAATTTTTGATCTTGTTGACATGTTGAAATGTTAGTAATGCAACTTTATCTTGTTCCGATTACATTGGGAAAAAAATTTGAGAAAATAGGCGCGTACGTTACGTAGGGCGCGTTTCATTTAACTTGACGCAACACTTGCAAGCATCATTTGCTCTTGTTTAATATTTGATAATAAGAATGAAATGGATCCAAGAGCGTTGCTTTAAAGATTGACTTGCTTATATAATATAAGCTTGCGAAATTAACCCTTATCGTAAACCATTTTTTTAAACCCATTTGTTGTGTGTAAACGAAGATCGTTAATGTCTGGCATGTTTTTTTATCAAAAGAATGACGCACCCTGCCAGACTTTCACAGGAACTTTCCCTTGCCCTATGAGTTTTTCCAGGAACAGGACGGCTCCTGACACTTTAACAAAAATTTTAAAAATTGCCTGAGCAAAAATAATCTCCGTTTATACGGTAGGGTTAAATTTATAATCTTTATTTGAGTAATTAACTTATCCATTATAATAAAATAATGATAAATTACAGAACTCTTGTTCTCTCGTATTAAACAGTTTTATTTAATTTTCTATTAATTTTGATGCTAATTTGTTGTAACAGGATTGGGTAGTAACTGGTTAAAGAGCTAAATGTTAATTAATAAAGTTAAAGAGTTAATAACTTTTTACTTAATTAGTTCTTTTTCAAACACGTAAACTCTTTAATTTATTAATTTTATTTTTAAGTTAAAAATTTATCTATGAAATGAAAAAATATATTTCCACATAAAAAACAATATTTCTCTGTTATTTTTTATAAACTTAATTTACAAATAAAATATTAAATTTGTTTGATAAATTATATTATAATTATTTTAAATAATCTAAAGGCGAAATTCTAATTTAATGTGAATAATGCTTTTCAAAATTAACATTTAATTTAATTTAATCTTAACATAACTTTTAATTAGTTTTTTGTTATTATAAAGATAAATATTTTTAAATTAATTTGATTATAACTTGTAATTTGTAACTGAATTAGTTTAGTTATAAATAAGCCATTAACTTTAACTTAATTTATAGTTTAAAAAATATATTAACTTACCCAATTCTGGTTATCACTTAATCTCTTCATCTGAGGATAATAACTGATACTTTACAGATAAATAAACATATATAATTTGATAAACAATTTGATAATCAATTACAATACTAATTACTTATAAACATTTTAATTGCATATTATTTATAATTCGTATTGATTGCTTTAGAATAACTTTCATTCAAATTGAAAGTTGAAAATCTGAATTGAACAAAATAATTAAAAAAAAAAATTGGAATTGTATCTGTGATATAATTTAATGTTTTGATTATAATTTCTGTATAATTTCATCACAGTCAGTTTTGGCTGGCGAATTCTCGACACAAGATCTCACGTTAAATTAGACGCCGCTGAATTCACGTTCATCTCGCTGGCGCTATCGCGATTCTCTAAGTATGCCGCATTTCTCTCGCGTTACCCTTACAGCACAGTAACCTCTTTGCGCTCCTCAATATCGAGGCCCACACATGAGAGACTCGATTCGCGCCATGAAAATTTATATTTTGATACATATCACGTCTGAACAAGAAAACCAATTGCGCCTCTCTCCCACGTAACTTAATTTTATCTGAAAGCAAAGAACTTATGATAGTTAATCAAAGTTTCATTGTAATTGGCAAGTCGTTCTATAATTCCTCCAATTAATAATTTCATTAACAATGAACAATAAAATTAAATAATTGAAATTCGTTCTAGCAAACAATAAAAAGTAATTGATAATTTTGCTTCGTTGTTCCTTGATGCGACTGAAATGTCGCGTGGACAGCAAGGAGACCTCGTCGAGGTCACAGGTTCGTTCATCGCACTCATCGGA